>JAUMHM010025734.1:0-14217 GCA_032362435.1 Melikaiella ostensackeni
AATTGAGCTACCATTTTTTCTTCACTTACTTTTTGAACGTCAAAGCCAGAGGACTCGAATTTTCTCGCCGATAGTAGGAAGCTTTTTAAGAAGTTTAAAAATCCTGTTTTCAAGTCTTATATTTCATCAGGTTCTTATATTCACTTCATAAGGCTTCGAAAAATACTATCTCACTATCTGCTTCTTTTGACTCGATAAAATTAAAATTAAATTGACTTTGTCAATGTAGTAAGAAAAATAGATTGTCTTATGGATTACCTGGCTATAATAAATTTCGTTTATCGAAGCGACCTCGTTTCTCAACGCGAAACGATTTGATCGCATTGCCTTATTAGATATCCAGCTCGTTTCCATACTCTATTGCCTGGACGTTGTTGAACTGCACAAAACGTGGCATTAAAATCATGTCGCTCGCACTTTGTTTGCTAGTAATAAAAATGTATCTGAAGATTAACTTTCGTTTCTTCAAAATAATATATACGCCAAGTTCAACGAAAGTAAATATTCAAACATAGTTAGATTATGATTTAAAAATGTTCCCATGTATTGAAACTTTCCAAGATTTGGAAAGAATGAGGTTCGAAAAAGGTCGAAAATTGTATAGCCTCATTGGTTTCTATGGCTGTTTTAACATCGGATGGCGTGCAATTGGCTTATTTTAGAAAAAATTTTCTCCATCTTTTCTGAGAAATATGTTTATGAGTATGGAGCAATTTAGCATTGATCTGACTTCAATGCATAAAGACCAAAACAACTGCATTGTGTTGTTCTGCATTTCTTTTGGAATTGAAACTTAAATTGCGGTTTTAAATTACCCTTGAAATTACTTTAATTTTAATTGATAAAATAATGTTTAAAAATGTCTGATACAGTTTTAATAAGATTTCATGGGAATCTGCGCGTATATAGCTCCAAGATGCAAGTCTTTATACTCGTTAATCAATGACACGGATCTCCACCTGCGCGTGACGTCATTGCGACCCGAATGTGCAGCAGGTCGTCGTGCAGTATCGACTTGATTGTTTTTCTATTGCTCTTTAGTCTTTAGTAACTGGTTCGAAGGTTGAACCTCAAGTGGCATGAAACTGAAGGTTCATCGATCCAAGCTATATTATATAACTGCATGTTTAATTTAAACTTCCATTGAAACTAACAAAATGCCTGAAAATAACTCGAATTTTTATTTTAAATTATAGTGTTCTATTTAGAGTTTTTTTCTTATTATCAACAGATACTCAAGATTATTTGTCCAGCCTAATTATGCTATTATTTCTTTGATCAAAGAGCGAATAGCAAGTCATTTTAATGTATTTATTTACATAGATTCCAAATAAAAATTTTAAACTGAAAGTGAGCCACGATGTCGACGATAAATTTCAATCGAATATTCATTCATATTTCTATGTGTATGCTTCCAATGTAAATTAATGAATCGTATTTTATTCTGTTGATTATTTATAAATATGTATAATTGTATATAGGTTTACAGGATTTTTTACTAAAACAAGCAATGTAGAATTTACTCTCGAAAATTGGGTTTCAGCCTATCAATTATAGTAACGAACTCGTTTAAACTGGATATAAACATTGAAAATAAAAATTGAGATATTCCATATTCTGTTTTTAAAATTACATGATCGTTTTACTGAATTCGCAATTCTCTACAATATTATTCATCATTTCTGTATTAATTTTATTTGACCAATTTACTCTCTTTGAACGTATACATATATTTAATAAAATACAAATAATTATTGTTATAAAAACATTTTTATAAAACTTGCATGAAAATTGCGATTTTGCATAGCGAGATCTCTAACTACGCATCGATTCGCTTCTATCGAACACAACCTAACCTCAATCAACAACCTATCAAAATAAGAGGTAGATATTCGATTAAAACAACAATTGATTGAAGCAAAGCCCATTTGAATCAAAACAGTTGAATGTTACGCACTGTCTACTGTTTACGAATTTACCATAAGACCAACCCTTTTCCAGCTCATTCAGGGCTAAAGTTACGGAATTTTCCGTAAGTCTAGCCCTAGCGCTCTACTTGACCGGGTTATTCTTATGGAAAATTCTGTAACGATAGCCAGTGCCTGCATGTTATTATATTTTGGAAAAATGTGGCTAGTGAGCATCAGCATCAGCCAGTGAGGTTCGACGATTCAGTGTACCCGTGTACCTGTGTACTGCATCCATGAAAAATAGACACAAGGAGACTAATTAGTCCACTCAACGGAGAACAAATTTCCCCTGATCAAAAAAAAAAATCGAAAATAGTAGCATTTCTTTACACACACGTTGGTGATTGCTTTATAAACATAATATAAAAGATCCTTATCCATACATTTTATTTTATTTTAAACATTCTGCTAATATAATTTAATATGCATTGCATTTATTTTCATTTCACAATCAGTAGAGCAGAAGTAAATAGTATTTGACTTATTCATATTATTAGTGTTTAATTATCAAAGAGAATACAGTTTTTACGAAACAAACAAACGCATTCATTTTGATTTTGGACATTCTGATAATAATTTAATATGCCTTGAATTTTTTTTTATTTCTCAATCAATCGAGCAGAATTAAATAGTATTGGATTAAATCACTTCGCAGAATAATTTCGAATATTTTGTGGGTTGATTTAGAACAAATCTATTCAGATTATTCCATTTTTCAAAAAAAAAAAGAAAAAAAAATGGTGATAATCCAAACCAATAACACATTTCTAAAAAATTGCTAACTTCATCAAATTTGTAAACTATTTTTAAATAAAATAGATATCTTTTGGTAAATTGAGTTAACCCATGAGCACCTCAATTAAAAGAAATCTCAAGTATTCATAGGCAACCCTGCAGATTGGAACAAATCCTTGATTAATGTCTCTGTTTTAAAATTTCTTAAAGATCGAAATGAAATCTACTTTCTTATAAAATTTTTTGGTGTACTGAAAAAAATGGTATTCTGAGGATGATGCCATATTAACAATATGTGCGTATTATGTATCATTGAGTCCTTTTTTTACATTTTCTCTAATCTTATGATTTTTAAAAGATGTTTTTGATTTCAAATATATTTAATATGCTTTCAGTCTACTATACGTTTGATTTTTTCGAAGTATACTGTTAATGTATTTAAAATCTCATCCCGGTACTTATTGTAAATTTAATAAGGTTGCCAGAAGAATGTACATAATTTGAGATATAGTATTTGAATTCAATTAAAATTAAATATCATATTTGAATATTAAAATATTTTACTCTCTTATTATTATCTCTTTGGAATAAATTCTGAATCTTGATATTTGGGGACTTTCTGGCCAAAACTTCAAAATTTTTACGTATTTTCCTAAAACATTGTACAATGGGGTTTTTGATGTCACTGATTTCGATGCTTACGTCAAAAGTTATAAATTATAAAATGGCTGATCTAATATGGCGGCAAAAATTAAAAAATTTGTACATATTCCTCTTAGACTTGGTACAAGGTTTTTTTTTTAATTCATGACTTAGCATTTGACGTTAAAAGTTATGATTTGAAAAATGCTAATAGCAGGCATTGAAATCAAAAACTACGCATGTAAAATCTAAGTATCTCAAACTCTCTTCACTGAGAATCATTCAAATACATAAAAATGTTGTAATTTTACTTCCCATATCAGATGTGAAAATTTCGAGTAATAATTGTTAACGCCAAATGCTAAATTAGCGATTTCAAAAAACTCCTTATACCAAGTTTCAGAGAAATATGTGAAAATTCTGAGATTTTAGCTGCCATTTTGGATCCGCCATTTTGAATTTGGAACTTCTGACATCAAAATAAAAAAGGAGACCGCGAAAATCCCCTTTTATCAATTTTTAGGCAAATTTATAAAATTTTTGTATTTTTGGACGCCATATTAGATAGGTTATTTTTAATTTGTGACTTTTGACGTCAAAATCGAAATCAGAGGCCTCGAAAAACACTCTTCTACTGTTTAGTTTTAGGCAAATCTGTAAAAAAAATTTGAAATTTTGCCCCCATTTCAAATTTGTAACTTTTGACGTCATAACCGAAATCACTGCGTTCAAAAACCCCCTGCACTAAGTTTTAGGCAAATCCGTAAAAATTTTGAATTTTTGGCCGCCATTTCGAATTTGTAACTTTTGACGTCAAAATCGAATTTAGCGACCTCAGAAACCCCTTTTTCACCAAGTTTCTCACATATTTGACAAAATATAGAATTTTGGCCAGTTTTTTTATTCTCTCAGCCCACTGTGCCACGGTCTTCCGAAGACCGAGCTCATTGTGTTGGAGAAGATAAGTAAAAAAAATGCCGAGAGTTCAGTATCATAGACCGAGGTACTCGTTCTGGACCTCGCCACCAATATTGCCATTAGTAATCATAATCACCTCTTCTGCCTACATCCTCGCCTCAAATTTAAAATTCACTTAGTTGATCCTTTAAAAGAGGACAGAAATATTATTATTCTGACCTAAAAATTTGGAAATATATTGTACAAATATGATGGAACAACTGAAAGAAGTTTTACTTCGAAAATGTTTCCTCAATTTTCTCAAATTGTATGCCGAAGTTGATGTAATTTTTTACTGATAATTGTTAATACAAATGGGTTGATCGATTTCTTTTTTGCCCAGGAAGTTGCATGAGCTCGAGTTCGAATCGCCTGAATCATTTTTGAAGCTCTTTCATAAATCTTCTCTCATTTTATTTGTTATCAATTAAAACTAGCAAAATTTACTGCAAAGTGAACTTTATAGCGAAACCGTTGGTATTCGTACTTTCTTCAAGGTTCTGCACTTTGCACAAAAAAAAGCTCGTTTCTGGTGAAGTCGATGTATACACCACTTCGGTCTCCTCGTGTAGTAGTAGTAGCTCACAAAAAATACAAAGATTGAATTGTTTTAGTCCTTTTAGTTCAAATGGTCTTTTGTTTAATCGAATAAGTATTTGTCTTAAATAAACGCATATTTCTGTCATCTTGCGATTCGTTCTTGCAGGCATAACAAAATCGCACTTTTTTCATGCAGGTGTCATAAAAAATGTCATGTGCTCGGGCAGCAAACTTAACACTCGTGGAAATCGCCCTTTTCTCTCCCTCGCCACACAATATGCTATTATATGGTATACATCCTCATCCAATAATTGAAATGAATTTTTACAATTTTTGAAAACTGTAGTTACATCCACCCTTGACGAAAATTGTAAAACATTTTACATTAGAAATTTCAATTACTTTAAAATTGGAACCATTTAAAATTGTACAGAAACGCTATATGTTGACCGTATAAGAAAGCAGACAAAAAAGAAATAGAACAAGTGGGGAGAAATGGGGGAGATCGTTTGAAGAGGAACAATACCAGTAGTGTTCGACGAGAGAAGCTACTCTTTGGAATGCTCTCCACCCCCAATCCCTTCTGACCTTTAAGACATTCATCGTAACGCGTTAACGAAGAGCAGAAAAGCTCGACTGGTTTCTATACTAACATCTTTTCACTATCTTCACGTGAGTCCATGGATATTGACGAATAGAAGTGAATGGCTCATGTTTGAGTTAGTGGTGTACATCAGGTCACGAATCCGTGTTGTAGTTTGCGGTTCACTCTTTGTACAAAAATGTACACCGTCGTTTTCGTGCATAGAGTATGTCCTATGTTGCTGTAATATCCCTCTGATCAGATGTTGATTAGGTTTCCTTCACCCATTGTCAAACCTGCTTGTTCGTCAGCATCCACTAATATGACTAATAGTGTTTTTCTATTTGGCAACAAGCTATAAAGCCTAGTGCCATACCCTTAACTATTCTCGGAATAGACCAGCGACCGAGTAGTAGTCCCCTCATGGAGCTTTTCTCGCAAGGAGATCGCCAATTCTTTTCCGGGACTCTCAAAATCGACTAGTGACCGCAAGCATGTTTCCCTCATGGAGTCCTTTACCTGGAATGTCATCAGCCTCTCTTGAGGGGACCTACAGTTTAAGGTGGGTTCCGAACCACCGAAGCTCCGGTAGAAGTACATAGAAAAATTTCCATTGGTACCGGCACAGGGACCGAACCCCAGTCCTCCTGCTCGGACACCTGACGCGCTATCGCCTGAGCCACCGGGAATCAAGAAAATGGGTTATATTCCTTAATTATCAGTAGGTCCGGGAATATTTTCAGGGAATGCGTTAGTAACTAATAATCAAGGAAAAGCGTATGTAAAAATCGGGAGAAATACTGAAATATTTGAAAAAATTTTAAGGACTCTTCAATTTCAATAAGAATAGTATATAACACTACTAGCAAAGAAAGATCAGAACAAATTAAGGAATTACTCCGTTTACAGCATTTAAACGCGGAGGCATTAAAATACGTGAAAATATTGTTCAAGGAACATGCGGATCGATTTCACATTCCCGGAGAACGACTCACCGCTACCAACGTTCTCCAACATAAGGTACCCACGATCGAGGACCAACCCATGTTCACGCGCCAATATCGAATTTCGCCCATACACAAGGACGAATTACTGAGACAGAATAACGACCTATTAAAAAATGAAATTATTAAGCCGTCGCAATCACCATATAACACCCCTGTATGGATTGTTCCTAAAAAGCGGATTCTCAAGGTAACAAAAAATGGCGTATGGTCCTCGATTCTCGGAAATTGAATAAGAAAATCGTGACTCCTTTCCTCTTCCGAACATCCACGAAATCTTAGACCATCTGGGAATTGCACAATATTTTTAGTTTTCGACCTAGCGTCAGGATTTCATCAAATCAAAATAAGTCTGAATGCCCTTTGGTCTTAAAAATGCTTCAGCTTGCTTCCAACGCCTTATAAATATTACCTCATCAGGTAATATTGTCATTCATGCAAATTGTAAGAGCAACATCAACGGAAATTCAATACACTCATGAATAGATTGCGCTCAGCAAATTTAAAATTACAACCAGACAAATGCGAATTTTCAAATTCGGAAGTAATTTACTTGGGTCACATTATTGATATAGACGGGGTACGTCCAGACTTCAAGGAAACTATCGCGGTAAAAAATTTTCCCATTTCAAAAAATGTCAAAAATACAAAAGAAATCTTGGGACTTGTCGGATATTATCGCCGTCTTATAGAGGGGTTTTCAAGAAAAGCTGCACCCATGACTCAGCTCCTGAAAAAGAATGTCCCCTTTAAATGGACGGAAAAACAACAAAACGCGTTCGTTGCCTTGAAAAATGAACTATGCGAGGAGCTCTTTTTAGAAAGACCTGACTTCGGTAAGCCATTTATCCTCACGACGGATGCATCAGGCTTCGCGACAGGCGGAATATTATCTCAGGGCGAAATTGGGAGAGATAAAGCAGTAAATTATGTGTCAAGAGCATCAAATGTTCACGAAATTAAATATGACACATATAATAAGGAAGCTTTAGCAATTGTATTTTCCGTCACACATTTTCGGCATTATCTATATGGCAGAAAATTTAGAATCGTTATTGACCACCAACCTTTTATCTGGTTTCAAAAATCAAGCAATCAATGCTCACGTGTTACCAGATGGAAGTTAAAATTATCTAAGTACGATTTTGAAATGGTCTATAAAACGGTAAGATGAACGTCAATGATATTCAAGAAATCGAGGAAAATATTGATTTGACGTGTTATGAAGAAATCGATTACGAAGCACTTGAAGAAGTGGATCTTAAAAATGCCACTCCTGAAGGTAGGACGAAAATGTCCCACTTGAAAACTAGTTCTCAAGATTCTACGAGTATTCCACATTCTCTCATTATAATTGTGAATTCCAAGAAGAATATCAGGAAATTAACAAATTTCATGTCGCAGAATTTTGAAAAGAAATCGGTAAACCCAATTAAAGTAGATAAAATGTCAAATGCAAAATTTAACGTATTTTTAACTAGAGAAAAAATGCGTAATCAAGAGAAACAAGAAGGTCAAGAAAACCATAGAAATTTATCTGACCTAGAAAATAATTCAGAAAATTTAGGAAATAAGAAAAAACCTACAAAATCAAAAAAATAATTCTTAATCTTGAGATCAACAGAATCAACTCGCGAAGTAAGAATAAATTTAAGAAATCCGAGAATTCAAGAATATCATGAAGATAATTCTAAATCCGTTGGTAGCAAGTCAGGAAAATTAAATCTCGAAAAAGAAAATTTATGAAATCAAAATCAAGTACCTACCCATGGGCAAAAAATTTGAGGACGTCTTTACGACATCTTAATGCCATCTTTACGACATCGCGAAGACGTCGTATGTCCGTGTGGTAAAGATGACGTAAAGACATCTTTGCGACATTCAAATGTCTTAAAGATGCCTTAAAGATATCTTTACGACACGGATATAGGACGCCATTGCGACGTTGTAAAAATGTCGTAAGAATGTCGTAAAGGCATCCTTCATTGTTTTGCCCACTGGGTAGTTCCAAATGATTAGACAGTTAATCAGAAAACTTAGATCATGAATTCAAGTTCCAGAAAAAAAGAAACGTGGAAGACCAAAATTTAATAAAGAAAATCTAGTAACCTCACAAAATCCATAAATCCTGAATTCTAGTGAAGAAAACTCAATTTTAGAGAAAAATAAACGTAAGAGATCCAAGAAAATTCAAGTTCCAGTACAAGAAATCGAGAAGAAACGAGGAAGGCCTCGAAAAGGTATTAATCAAGATAAAACCAATATACTAAAGCAAAATAAAAATCAGGAAATAATTGAACATGAAGAGGAGTTGCAAATTAAATCAAGAAGGGCAGTTTTTATCACATAGCGCTGCCTATTGAGTCAGAATCAGGAGGAAATCTCTTGGAAATACTGAAGATACTTTTTAGATTCTTGGATTAAAATTATAATTTGTAACGGAATTATTCAATACGCTTATAACGAGCAGCGGAAATTTCTGTTGGAAGAGGCACACTCATCGGCCTTGAGTGGACATAAAGGGGTCACGAAAACGTACAATCGGATTCGGCATGACAAGTGAAAAAATGAGTCCGCGTTAAAACACAATTTATACTAAATGTCATCGATGTAGACAAGCAATTATTTATTCGCGATGTAGAGGACATGCATGTCCGACTTGTTTCCGACGTTTTTGCGAAGATACCGAGCCAATCTTACTTGGTTACGAAATAATGGTTTAACCCCATTAGAATTAAGTGAATTAAAATTATTTTTTTTTGAGCCTTTGCCTACTAGTTTCTTTTTCTATTAAAATAACAAATCTGAACAAGCTGGAATAATCGAACGTATCAACAGTAGAAATAAAATTAGAACCTTGTGAGATTAATACACTAAATAACTTGTCTATAGAGTACAATTCTACCAAACCAAACCATCACATTCCTGAAGAAATTCCTCTGTCCCAAGTAACCTGTTCGATCAGGAAAGGGTCGGATCTATTTATTTTTACTGGAGAAATATCCAACAGCAGACCTGAGGCTAAACGCAATACTGCAAAAAAAATGTTGTCAATCCTAAATGAAAAATATGAATTTTGCGACAAAAAAGAGCCACAATGTACAATACTCAAGATAAAAAAGGGGGTACATAAATTATTTTAATAATATTGTATACATGCTCATTTTAGGCATAATTCATCTATTCTCGAATTATATAGGCAAATTATATATAGTTTTTTGTGGGTTATCACTCATTAAGCCTTATTCACATGCACATAACGTTACACACATCTAATCTCGGTAAATGAATAACCTAACAACTCGACTTCAGAAGCCGCTCCAACTCAGGAGTCATTTCCAAGCATTTAATGATAAACAATTTTAATTAATGTCATTAGTCATACTAGTCCAGAAAATTATCTCCAAATTAAAGTTTATAATAAAGAAAGAGCAAAAAAAGAAAAAGATTAGACCATACCAACTTGGAACCGGTTAACAAGCAAGGTCATTGTCATTCAATTATGAATTCAAATTATATACTGACAAAAAATTCAAATTTAGAATCTTACATCGTCAATATGCAATAAACCTATTTTTCTTTAAATTTATTTCAGGGCTGTTTATCATATAAATAAGTATATCTACTAAATAAATGATGTAACTTAAATCAACTACTAAATCGCTCATATTTGTCACGACAAGCGAAGAGCCTAAATGTTGCAGGTACTGTCCTACGCCTAAACAAACATATATTTAGCATAAACGCCATAGATCAACCAAGTAAACTTGAGAGGGCAAGGAATGTATTGATTAGTACTACTCAATACTCAACGTATTAACAGGGGAACAAACACACAAAAGATTTATATTCTTGCGCAAAACACGCTCTGACCTTTACATGAAATAATTCAAATATAGGAAATCTCACCTAAAGGCGTTGTAGACGAAGTAATACAATTCCTTGCGATATTTTTAAGTTTTGGGAATAACAAACTAAAATAACTAATGTGTAGTAATTGATGTTGCTTTATGTCGACCGGGGTAGTATTAATAAAAAGTGTGTTATTTTTGCTGACTACTGGTCATAATTATTTATTAATAGACTGAGGGATCCCTCAGATCATATGACGTTTCGAATACATATCGGTAGTCCTCTTCAAAATACAAGAATGGTTGACCACATAACCTATAAAATTACATAGTAACATAGTAACGGTTGAAATAATAACATATTATATTATTAATTTTTAATTCTTTAACAATGAAAAGATATGACAATGGAACAGATGTGAAAATATATATGTAAGCATACCTGTGTGTTTAATAAAAAACTAAAGAATCAAACAGCTGCGAGTAAAAAAGTTTCTTACAGTTAAACGTTGCATTTGGTTAAAATTATTTTATGAATAGTTTGTTGAGAATAAGTTAGATAATAATAATAATAATAATATGAATTACAGAATTTGCAATTACAAACATTTCTTGAAGATGCACATTTGGCGGGCCTGCCTTTATAATGGACTTTGAATGAATATCTGAAATTTGTATATAGGCGCTGTCTGTCTAGTATTATGAAAAATGTTATGTAACAGCGCCACCAATCTGGCACTATTGGGAAGAAACTCGAATTTGAATTAAATATTAATAAGAAATCTTACAGTAAATAATTAACTGTTCGACTGTGCTAATGATAGCGCGATTAGCCTAATAAGTGCCGTGGGCAAAATATTTACCAAAATACTTATCGAGGAGGTCATGGGAATAACTAAGGAAAGGATCTATGAAGTTCAATGTAGACTTATGCCAGGGAGATCATGTGCGGATCAGATATTTAGCTTGAAGCAGATCATAGAAAAAAGTTTAAGAGTAAACAATAGAGTTTTCTGTGCATTTGTTGATCTCGAAAAAGCTTTCGATAAGGTGAATAGGTCTGAACTTTGGGAAGTCCTGAAAGAGTATAGAGTGAATGGTTGGCTTCTAAGAGCAATAAAAGCAATATTAGCTAATATGGGTTGCATTTGATATATTATTAAAATGTAATAAAAATATTTAATTGAGCATCAGTTCACTTAAAGCGTAACCAATAAAGCAAGATAGAAGCATTTATATGCGAATAAATCCAACATCTTCGACACAACATATACAATGAACGGTATCAAAGTCATGAAGAACCTTGCTTGCCCATAACATACCGTATCCCTTCCCCCCTAACCGAGAACGTTCCAGGAGGGAGACAGAGAAGTCACCAAGCTCTTCCTAAACCTTGGGGGGAGAAAAACCTGAAACATGATTTGGTGAAGTTTTTTCGGCAACTTGCACGTCGCACGAATTTTCACAACAACATTACAACCATACAAGCTACATAAATCATTATCATATTTATATCAACGGAAACCTTAATTGTTTGTCTCTCATTACCCGTTTGTAAAAAATTATTATTTTTAGCACACTACTAGAAATTATAGTGTAAAGATGAAGAGTCATAATTCGTAAAAGTTTCCTCTGTACATAAGCTGTAGGGAACGCGATATTTTCATATTAGTATTCCCGGCCGGTTCGTCTGCTTATTTGACGGCGAGGCCCGACCGGGCCTACTAATACCACTAATGCCATCTATATCAGATCTTAAATTAACAGTGTTACTATGAAGTCACACTTCGTCCCTAACTTCAAAAACGTGGCAAATTGGTAGTTTTATGTAAAACATGCATTTTTTCAATGCAAAGTGGTGATATCCTATGTTTTCGAAGTTCCTGAGTCCGAATTTAAAGCAAGTTCCTTTCAATTCACGCCCTTCTTGAGTATCGCACTCTCATCTTCGAAAGATAGACGCAATGGATTTCGCTTCCTTTTAACTTTTTTCTGTGTATGTTCTCTTTTCAATGTCCAACAAAAGTCTGCCATCATGTTTATATCCCACCTCCCTTGGTAGCGATGTTCCATCTCTTTAATATTTTGATGGAATCTTTCTCCATGCTCTTCACTGTAAACACCCAAATTCTTTGGAAAATAGTCGATATGGGAATTTATAACATGTAACTTCAAGCTTATATTACATCTCATTTTACCGAAGTTCTGTATCATACTTCTCACAATTCTTTCCTAATTATCACTCTTGTGGTTCCGTTAAAAGTTTTTCAACAACTTTCTTGAGACTTAACCAAGATGCTTTTTGCACTTTGTTCATAGTTGTGACGAAATTCTGATCCCTACACATTTTCCGGATTTGAGGTCCATCAAATATTCCTGCTTTCAGTTTTGCATCCGATAGTTCTGGGAATTGTCCTTGAAGATATATGAAACAGCTATCTTCTTCTTCTAATGCGGATACAAATGCTTCACCATGCCCAGTTTTATATACAGAGGCGGCAGTAAAACTCTCGCCGGATCCACTAGTGAGAGGTTGATGATGTTCGCTGATCCTGGATCAAAGCTTTCTCTGGCTGGCCAATTAATATTTTTATAATGATTAGGTCGGTCTTTACTATCCCATAAGCATAGGAAACATGGGTATTTAACGTTACCTGATTGCTGACTCAGAATTGTTCCCAATATTTTGAAATCCCCACGAATCCGCCAATTGTGTTCTGAATATTTCAATTTATCCAATACCAGTTCAATATTTCCGTAATTCTCTTTCAACGTAGTTGAATGTGCTACCGGTATGGGAGCAAAAACATTCAAATTGTGAAGTAAAACAGCTTTCAAACTTCTCCTCTGAGAATCTATGAATAGTATCCATTCGATGGCTCTGTAAATCCCTGATTCTAATTCATCCATCAATCCATTTATATCGTGACGGTACACTAATGAATGCTCTTTTTTTTGTGAAATATTTTCTAAAATCTCTTTCTCTATTCCTATAGTCAGTTGCTTTCACATTTTTTTCCACCAATTTTTTTTTTTCAGTATAGAAACCAAGAATTCACTTGTTTTTTTGGATAGTCCCAAATCTCTGATGAGATCATTCAATTCTTCTTTTGAAAAAAGTTGTGGTTTCTTTTCTTTCCTTCCTATATATTAGTCGTCAATGTCAGATTCACTGGAGCATTCTTCTTCGCTAGCATCTTCTTGGATCTCTAAACTTTCCCGCGAAGAAATACATCTGATTTCCTCAATACCTTGCTCATCTGTATTGCACATCTTGATGGGTCTTATTACTTTCTGAACGTCGACGTAAGCAATGCTCCTTTCATTTTTTTTTGTCGAATCCAGTTACACCGTTCTTGCAGAAATAGCAATCCTCTTCACGAGTGGGTTCTGCCCATGAAGTCGGACTTTTTAATTTAAGATCTTCAATATTTTTACTTTCATGCCAACGTGTCAATTGTCATCTACAATAATCGCATATTTTATGTGGCATCCATTCTTCATCCTGATCAGAAATTGTAAGATCATAACAGTCTTCGTAAATCGTTCTGATCTACTAAGTAATTGTCCTAAGAGTCTTTGGTGAATAGAATTCACTGCATACGTAGCAGAATGAATCAGGGTCTCTTTTGCAATGATGTTTTGAGGTGGTAGCTTTAAGATCAACTTGTCATTTAGTTTCTTTAGATTGTTGAGCTGAGGATTTTTGGGTTTTATTCATAAATGTCATAAGTATATGATAGACCCACACATTTGGGATCCTGGTCCGATCGCAAGTGAGTCTGCCGTCCTGGGGGTGATATCCCTCATACCTCTCCAGGGCTCAGTATGAGGGCTTTCCGTCCTTGACGAGGACAAAGTCAACTTGTCGTTGGACCCACTTTGGCTTCATCCTCACACACTAATGCCGTCCTGCAAATCAGTACGCTCCTACT
>JAUMHM010025753.1:4147-16479 GCA_032362435.1 Melikaiella ostensackeni
CTGTACTATGTTGTCACTTGAATGCTTCTGTCATCTGTTTCTGTCTCGAATAAATTGAGAACAAACGACTAAGTGTGGAACTGACTGTACTATGTTTTCTTTTAAATGCTTCTGTCATTTGTTTCTGTCTCGAATATTTTGAGAACAAACGACTAAGTGTGAAACTGACTGTACTATGTTGTCACTTGAATGCTTCTGTCATCTGTTTCTGTCTCGAATAAATTGAGAACAAACGACTAAGTGTGAAACTGACTGTACTATGTTGTTCCTTGAATGCTTCTGTCACTTGTTTTCTTTCGAATGCTTCTGTTATTTGTTCCTGTCTCGGATATATTGAGAACGAACGAATAAGCGTGAAACTGACTGTGCTTTGTTGTCTCTTGAATGCTACTGTTATTTGTTTCTGTTTCAGATATTTTGAGAACAAACGACGAAGCGTGGAACTGACTGTACTTTGTATTCTCTTAAAGGCTTCTGTCATATGTTTTCTCTTGAATGCTTCCGATATTTGTTTCTTCCTCGGATATTTTGAGAGCAAATGAATAAGCGTGGAACTGACTGTACTTTTTGTCTTTAGAATGCTTATGTCATTTGTTTCTGTTTGGGATATTTTGAGAACAAACGACTAAGCGTGGGACTGACTGTACTTTGTTGTCTCTTGGATGTTTCTGTCATTTGTTTTCTCTGTAATGCTTCCGTTATTTATTTCTTTCTCGGATATTTTGAGGACAAACGAATAAGCGTGGAACTGACTGTACTTTGCCGTCTTTCGAATGCTTCTGTTAGTTGGTGTCTCCTGAATGCTACTGTAATTTGTTTCTCTTTCGGATATTTTGGGAACAAACTACTAAGCGTGGAACTGATTAAACTTTATTGTCTCTTGCATGCTTCTGTTATTTGTTTCTGTTTCGGATATTTTGAGAACAAACGACTAAGCGTGGATCTGACTTTACTTTCTTATCTCTTGAATGCTTCTGTCACTTGCTTTCTTCTGAATGCTTCTGTTATTTGTTTCTGTCTCGGATATTTTGAGAACAAACGAATAAGCGTTAAAATGACTGTGCTTTGTTGTCTTTTGAATGCTTATGTCATTTGGTGTTTCTTGAATGCTACTGTTATTTGTTTCTGTTTCACATATTTTAAGAACAAACAACTAAGCGTGGAACTGACTGTACTGTACTGTCTCTTGCATGCTTCTATCATTTGTTTCTGTTTCGGATATTTTGAGGACAAACGACTAAGCGTGGATCTGACTGTACTTTGCTGTCTCTTGAATACTTCTGTCATTTGTTGTCTCTTGAATGCTTCTGTCATTTGTTTCTGTCTTGAATATTTTGAGAACAAACGACTAAGTGTGGAACTGACTGTACTTTGTTATCTCTTGAATGCTTCTGTCATTTGTTTTCTTCTGAATGCTTCTGTTATTTGTTTCTGTCTCGGATATTTTAAGAACAAACGAATAAGCGTTAAATTGACTGTGCTTTGTTGTCTTTTGAATGCTTCTGTCATTTGGTGTTTCTTGAATGCTACTGTTATTTGTTTCTGTTTCAGATATTTTGAGAACAAAAAACTAAGCGTGGAACTGACTGTACTTTATTGTCTCTTGCATGCTTCTATCATTTGTTTCTGTTACGGATATCTTGAGAACAAACTACTAAGCGTGGAACTGACTGTACTTTATTGTCTCTTGCATGCTTCTATCATTTGTTTCTGTTTCGGACATTTTGAGAACAAACGACTAAGCGTGGATCTGACACTACTTTGCTGTCTCTTGAATACTTCTGTCATTTGTTTTCTCTTGAATGCTTCTGTCATTGATTCCCGTTTCGGCGTATACTGAGAAGTCCTGCTCAGAGCAAATCGTATTCTATTGCTGTCGTATATCTTTAATTTCGGTTGACCCATAACATGGAGTATAAAGTGAAGAATTTATTGTTATGTGAGATGATGTAGAATGAAAATGAAGTATACGGAAGGAAAAGCAAATCAGACATGATCATAGACAGCATCAAATCTTCAAGCTCTCTCTCTGATGCCCAAATAATGGAAATAAAACGCAAATCGGTCGATAGCTTTTTGCCGCAGTATAATAGAAAATGGCCAAAGGTTCGTAAAATAAAAAGTGCTTTTATGAGGAAAAATATTGAATTTTTAAAAAGTGAATTCAGAGTCGTATTCAAGCAGACCCATGAAAATATCGTACCACCTGAAGATGGTTCCGTTGATTCTTCAGTTGATTCATGAAGTCTTCCGCATGTTTTCAAAAAGGCC
Organism: Melikaiella ostensackeni; assembly: GCA_032362435.1. Lineage (NCBI taxonomy): Eukaryota > Metazoa > Arthropoda > Insecta > Hymenoptera > Cynipidae > Melikaiella > Melikaiella ostensackeni. The sequence goes on from JAUMHM010025753.1 coordinate 6,419, forward strand.
GTCCACGTTTACGTTTCGAAGAAGGATCCGAAAATACGAAACGTAGACGAGTGAATGAAACAGCTCTGAATTACATTGGAGGAGACTTATTAAGAGCAATAAAATTGGATAATCATCCACAGGCTTGCAATTCTTCAACGAATGAAACACTAACTGAGAATGAAGTCAGTCGTGTGGACAGATTATTGGCTATGTGCGTGGATTTACGCCTAACAAAGAGGAAGTATGAGAAGTTGAGGCTCAATAATGAGTATATCCATGGTAATAAGCTGTACTCTCCTCACCCCAAAATTGAGATGACAAAAAATGATTGTTATCCGGAACATATCGAAATATCGGAAACAAAAGCAAGTGTCCATTCCATTTCTCCGGTGGCACATACGACTAAAAGGATACTTATGCATTTTGACGAGGACTAACTTGAGAGATGGCAAACTGAAAAGTTGCTACTGACTGGGAAATGGGGGATGGATGGAGCTTCTGCAATACACGTCACTCGACAAAAGTGGTCCACCGAGGTGAGTGTTCCTACGCTTTCTGATTCAGGCCACGATTATGATACTGCAACTGAGTTGAATGAAGATGATGACGATGACGATAATGATGATGTTGACAGTGGAGGTGAGATTAATCAGAGAGATGTGTTCCATGATAATGAAAACTAATTTTCTGATGAGGTTGTGTTTTTAATTTCCATGAATCCACTTCAGTTAGTCACTAAAGATTCTGTCGTTTGGCAAAATAAAACACCATCCACAGTTCATTTTTGTCAGCTCATACAGTTTCACTTTTTGAAAAAAGAAACTGATGTAGTGATAAAAGACGCGTATGAATATTATACAAACTTACTACGGAAAGTGAAGACTTACCTTCTTGACATTGGCTATCGGTCATTTTAGGTGAGTTTTTATTTTAAATGCACCATGATAGATGGAAAAGTTTGTGACGTACTCACAGAACAAGAAGCAACTACTTTCTGCAACATTTGGCGAGTTGGTCCAAAATTCATGAATGTTTTGAACCATGTTTTGAATCGTCCATGTAACAAAGAGTTTCACAAATTTGGATTATCTACATTACATGCTTGAATTCGCTTCCTAGAATACCTGTTACATGTTGCATTTCATATGGATTTTAAAAAAAACAATACAAAAAAGCCTGAAAAAAGGCAACTGAAGAAATCTAGAAGAAAAGAGATTCAAAAATTATTAAAATTACAATTTTCATTACCCGTGGACATAGTTAAGCAAGTAAGTGGAATAACAAATAAGAGCAATGTTGCCCGATGTTTTTTTGGGCACTCTTAAGTTGTAGTGGAAATTACTGGTCTAGATCCGAATCTTATCGAAAGATGTCATGACATTTTGCAAGTCCTCTCGTGCGGTAGAATGATCGATCCCGAAAAATTCAAAACATATGCCTTGGATACGACAAATCTTTGCTTGAAATCGAATCCTTGGCACAAGCTGCCACCAACTGTGCATAAGGTTCTCGTTTATCAGATGCTTTAAATAACCGATTGGATGGTTCTCAGAAGAAGCACAAGAGGCAAGCAATACAATTTTTAGGAAGGTCCGAACAGGAATTAGCAGAATGACTAACAGAAAATCAACGAATGCAGGTATTATGCACTACCTAATGACTTCATCGGATCCGCGGACCACTTTCTTCAGGATCAAAGAAATCAAGAAAATTGAGGAGCTATCAAAAAATGCGAAAGATCTTCTCCAGCAATTAATAAAGAACAAAATATTCGAAAACCCTGAAAGTACAATAAAATAATTAAAAACAGTAAAAAATAGAATCCTCTTTGATGGCTGCAACCTTGACAACTGGTAGAGAGGCTTAAATATTGCCATGGAATAAAGTTTCGTTTGTAATAATTGTTTATAACAATGACAAGTATTATCTGACGAGCGTCGAATGTGCACAAGTTCGATTTGTCATATAAAAACAAATGATTTTGCAGAAAAGACAGATTTTGTATGCATAGAAATGCCAAATAAGTGAATATGTTTATATTATTGTAAGGCAGTCCATTATGTACCATTTTTGTTCTTCACACAAGAAGAAATGATTGCAAGGAAAAGGAGAATGTTCGATGTATAGAAATGCCAAATAAGTGAATATGTTTTCAAAAATTGTTTATAACCATGACAAATGTTGCTGCAAAGCAGAACGTTGTGTACCGTTTTTGTTCTTCACATAAAAAGAAATGATTTCGCAGAAAACATAAATTTGCTATGTATAAGAATGCCAAATCAGTGAATTTGTTTACAAAACTTGTTTAAACTATTACCTATTATTGTTATTTGGTGTTCGTTCGCAATTATACATTACTCTCACGCACTTTAATAACAAAATACTGTGCGCCATTCTTACCAATTGCCCCACTGTGTGGCAGCCGCAAGTGCCCTTTTCATATGGACACCCACATACGAGTAAATGACGATCAGAGTGGAATTATAGTGATGTCTTTTTGTCTGAACGTGGGAGTGGATCGAGGAGAATGAATTATATGCATTGAGTTTAGCACCTTAAGAAATCTCGGAAACTCACCTAATTACTTAGCTAACGAGCTGTCTTAGTAGAAATTAATTACCCACGTTTCTCTAGAGTTCAGCAAACGGAGGCATACTATCAATAGTTATAAAATCACCATGTCTCATTACACACAAACAGTTGCAACTGGTAGTCGATGAAGAGTTGGAAAAGTTTATAATTAAACGCCATGAATTTTTCTCGCTATTTTTTGTAAACACAACTAAAAGACTTTTTTTAAAAAATAAAACAGAAGTTTTGTAATATCAAATGCCGCACAAGAGGAAAAAAGTTAACTTTTTGGTTCAACTTCAAATTCAATTAGCACACAATTTTTAACAATTGCAATGACCTAGATTTAATATAGAGACATTTGTTAAGGATAATTTGTCATTATACAATAAATAAATGATTTCTTTATTTACAGTTGATTTCACAGGCAAAACAAAGTGTAAAAAGTGATTCACGTAAAAATTTATGTGTTGTTAAAAGTTTATTTGTTGCGATTTTCACTATTTCATCTTTTCTTTTGATTAATTTGCAAGTAAAGTATAAACAAATGTATAATTCGGGCATTTTTCGCCATAATTTGAATACTAGATATAACACTTGTTAACAAAAATGACCTATGTTTCCATTGAATGCTACATGTCATTTCTGAAGTATTTTTTGATGCTGAACACGAATATGCTCTTTATTTATTGCCATCAGGTGCTGTTTCATAGATATCTGCAACTCTATTCTTCATTTAAAAAATTTTTAACAATTTTTTTGGGGACCAAAACGAATTTTTTAAAAATATACTCAAGATCATTCCGATGCCTTTTTTATTCAGATTTCAAATATAACCTCTTTTTATAATAGCTTCAGCGGTTCTTGAAATAATCTTAAAAAACTATGAAAAAAATGGAAAAACTCACGAAAAATTTAATGTACTCTATTTTAGTTAATATTTACTTTTCTTATATGAACTAAAGCCATATTTGTTCAGTTTTGTATGCCAAAAACAAATATGGAAACAAAATTGAATTCGGATAATTCGTTCTTGAGATATCATGAAAAATCTACATCCTTGTTTCCAAATGGGTCAAAGTTCAGTAACGCATCAGATTTTCAAGATTCAAAATGCTTGATCTAATATGGCGGACCATATCTATTAAAAAATTTTAATATCAAGAAAATCAGTTTGATAACTTAAAATTACTAACTCTGAGGTTTTTTCGGTCGCCAATAACGAATCTGAAGTCAGATTTTAAAAATTCAAAATGGCTGAGCCAATATCATGAAAATAAAAACACTTTTTTACGTATGGTTTGCTATATTGGCTCAGCCATTTCGAATTTTTTAAATCAGACTTCAGATTCGTTATCAGCGACCCAAAAAACCTCAGAGTTCGTAATTTTAAGGTATCAAACTGAGTTTCTCGAATTAAATATTTCTTATAGATATGGTCCGCCATATTGAATCAGACATTTTTAATTTTGAAAATTTGACTTCGACTCGATATCAGCGACCCAAAGAACCTTAGGGTAATTAATTTTTGAATACTTTGACGCATATAGGCCAATGCTTCACTGAAGTTTGTCCCATTCGGAAACAGGGATGCAGATTTTTCATGATATGTCAAGAACGGCTTATCCGAATTCAAGTTTCTTTTTATATTATTGCTGAGCATAGAAAATGAGAAACATGGCCTAAGTTCATATTAAAAAAGTAAGTATTGACTTATTTATGAATAGTAGCTATTGTAAAAAAGATGATATTTAAAATCTACATTAAAAACGCATCGAAACGACCTGTAGTATTTCTTAAAAATTTTCGTTTTAGCCCATAAAAAAATGGCTAAAAATTTATTTATTAGGCAACTGAGTTGCAAATATCTATTAAACTATACCTGATGTCAACAAATGGAGGGCAGATTCGTGTTCAGCATCAAAAAATACTTCGGAAATGACATGTTTCATTCAAAGGGAATATAGGGCATTTTTGTTGTCATTTTCGTAATTAGCCAATAAATTTTGTGATTATCAGAAACAAAAAATGCAAGATACATGTTGTATAAAATTTTTTTTCAACATTAGAAATTTTGAAAAGCTTTTTTGAGATATGTATATGTATGTGTAGGTTCTGTGTCTGTGTATGTATATGCATGAGCTTCAACCAATATCAACCTAAAAGTCTTTGCAATCGCTGGTTTTTTGCAAAATGTAACTACAGGATGATGTGGAAGCTTTCTAAGCACGAAATAAAAATCATCTGTGGGGTCATTTTTAAAAAATCATCTATTTTGAATTATCTTTAGAATTGGCAAATTTTGGATACCAAGCCTCATCAGTCTTTAAAAATTGAGCAGAAAAAGTCTTATGGAATCTATGGAATCTATGTTTAATAAATGAATTGTGAATACAAAATTTGTTTGTTTGTTGTCTAATAATAAATATTTTTTAAGAAATATTTCTCTATCAAATTTAGCCAATTGCAAAGATTTTCGCATTATTTAAAAGAAGCTATAAGGTAGAATTAGAATGGTTGTAGAAATGCTGCAAATATCCCGATAGTTTCAGAAAATTCTCTGTGAACTTGTTGTAATTATTTTTTTGCTTATGTATATGTAATAGACGGTATAGTCTTGATGAGCATTATTATATGTATTCGTATTTGTGTTTGTATTTATTCAAGAAAATTTCCCAGGGCTAGTTAGCTCTTTAAAGAACAGATGGCGAATATTACAGATAACGTAATGTTACAGCGATAGATTTACGAATTTAAATTAGAAAAAAGGAAGAGTAATGAACAATAGTGGAAAAGAAACAATGAATTACAATGCGCATAGTTAGATGCAAAGTATCAAATACTAGGTAATGTAAAAAATATATACACATAACCCGAAGTAATAAATTCGCACGCAGACTCGAGAGTCTCTGTATCATATGTGTTACCAATGTTCATTTTAAAAAATTAATAACCTTTTCCAAAAATCAAGCTCAAAACAATTCTCATTAAAGTTTCACAAGTTTTTTTTTAACATATAGGGTAATGGAACTAATTACCGAGAAGGATTCTATTATCCAAGGTCGAAGATAAGATTCTTTCTATTTTCAATATTTTTGCATGTATAATTAATTTTTATGACTCAGAAGCTTAACTCAGACTCATTAAATGACTTCTACTAAAAAAATAACATATTTAAGTTTCACGTCAGAGGAATTCAACTGTTTCCTCGACAAATAGTTCCCTCTCGATAATTGGTTTCGTTACCCTACAAATCGGTTAAGAGTTGTAGACTAAATTTTAATTTATAGCAATAAAAAGTTAAGTTTTTTAGCTTTTCCCACTGATTCGTTGAAAGAATGACCCGATATGAATTCTAAAATCTAATATATACGATACAAGTACTTGAATGCTTCGTATATAGTTGATGTGTGCCTACAAGTTTACGTATATATGATTGGCGATCTCGATTAAACTAGAGAACAATAAATTCAAAATATGGAGCGTAGGATGCTGCAACGATATTATGGAAATTTTTGAAATGCTTGTTTGAATGTGAGACACTGCATGCAACTCAAATGAAACTATTGCCCATAATTAGTATTTATAACTTTACTCACGTTTGCATCTACTGAAAGCTTTGCAGAAGTTAAATTTAGTTATTCTGAGATTAAGTATATCTGAATATTTATTATATGTGACAGGTAGATAATAACCCACGCAGAAAAGTTATGCATAGTGGAATTAATTATAAATAATTTCACAGTAAATCATGAGATATCAAAACTGCTGCAGCTCAATTCAATCTTCTATTTAATATCAAAATGATCCAATCTAGTGAATCAAAAAATCTACTAGTTCAATGTTATGATTCTAGCAGCCGACGGTCGCATTATTTTTGGAAGCAGACGGAAAGAAGAAATTTATGCGGAAACATAAGGTGCTATGAGGTGCTGTAAAGTGCCATAAGGTTAAACTTTTTCAAAAGGGGCCCAGTGGATTTTCTTGTTGTTTTTGGTCTTAAAATGTCCACGGGATTGTAGGCTACAATAATCAGTCGCAAAATTCCATATGCAAGGACCTTGCAATTAAAGTTAATTCATCCTCTCCTTGAATCATTGGTGGAACTTATGCAACAAATAAAAAAGCTAACTCAAGACGATGATGATGGTCTATGTTTGATGGTGATAGGGACAACCTATTTTGAATGATAATACTATCTGCAGATGTGTGGATGGTGTTATAAGTTGATAATCTATGATTGATGATATTATCTGAAGATGGTGTTCTGTGTTGATGATGGAAGGATATGATGATGATGAACTATGATTGATAATGATATTGGCGGACGATGATGTTATGTAGATTGTGTTTTAAGATAATGCTGATATGATGACGAGATGTTATTGATGAGGATGTTATGTGTTGATGACGCTGCTGACTAATAATTGGTGAAAATTCTATCTGAAGATGTGTAGATAGTGTTGTAAGTTGATGATCTGTGACTGATGGTGATATTATCTAAAGATAATGTCATATGTTGATAATGATGATGATCTATGATTGACAATGATATTCTTTGAAGATGATGTTACGCGTTGATGATAACGATGTGATGAGACATGATGATCTATGATTCATGATCATGATGATGAAAAAACACTGTTAAAACTTTATATTTTGAAAATGGAAATAAGACTCAATTGAATTTGGTGAAATATGAATGTATAAATTTGACATTTGATTCTTGTATAAAATTTCAATTTTTACTTGTCAATTATAATCCTCATATCAAATCTGGATCATTTTGATCAACTGAGAATCATTCTGCTGCATATCACTTTGATCCAACTTCAAGATGAAAGTAAAACCCCAGGATTTTCTGTGCATCATTTGTTTTATCCAAATAATGCATAAAACTAATGAAAATTATACATAATTTTTTCCACTATGCATAACTTTCACACCTGGGAACTTTCCACATCAATCAGATTGTTTTCTCACTTGCATAACTTTTTCTATAACAAATGTTACTGTGCAATCATCTGCATTTTCCTGAGATGCAGAGATTTATTGGCAAAAATTTCATGACCAGGTAGCGGTAAAACGATAATACGATTCAAGGACTCAATTATTTTCCGAAGGAAAATATCAGATTCCTGTTGGTAGGATAATAAAGAAATTCGAGCTTCTCTGCGATGCTGCTCGAGAAAAGAATAAGACAGTTTGAAAGAAATTAGGGTTCATTGAATATATAGTACGTCAGGTTAAAAATTAAGAGGACAACAGTCAAAGGGGCTATCAAGAGAAGAGCGTAACATATTATTTATAATATCCATGCGGAATATCACGAGAAAGTGTCTTATCTCCTTTTGAGACGTGTAGGGTGACGCAAAAGACGCGTTCGAATTACTGTAAAGACTTCGTCTCAGAAAATTTAAGTTACATCACTTTTCATTGCGTAACGAAAGTTTCATTCAGTAAATGACCTTTCAGCATTAGATAACCAAATGCACAGAGAATGATTACCTGTCAAGATGTCTAATTATAATTTTTTTTTTTACTATTTCGAACCTGCAGGTCAATAATTTGAAATAAAATTATCAAAAAATGGATAGTTTTGCTCAAAAAATTACCAAACTTCCGATTTTTGCATGTATTTATAAAGAAAAATTCGTCTTATAATTAAAACGTTATACTTCTCAAAAACTTTTTGTCAGATTTGGCTAGATGTCTTAGATTTTGTAGATCGGATCCACTGAAGAAAAAGATTTGTATCCACGATTTTAACAGATTCACGATTTTCTGTATACAGGATGTTTTGGGGTTGTTTAAACATCCCGTAATTTAAACATTCAAACGAGAAAATCGACATTTCCTAACAACTAACATGACGGGAGATTTTTTAATTATATCAGTGGGGTCAAAAATCAATTCACAATAAATGTGAGAAACATATCCTAGCAGGAAAAGTCGTTTAATTCATTTTAAGGATTGTTTTAACATCCCTTAAATCACAAAAAAACAGTAGGATCAATATTGTTGCAACTCATATGTTATGTTCGCCACATAAAATTTTTTTCTCAAAATGAGAACACTTCAAGTCTGAAATTGTAACATGAACATAGCTGCATTGCACTTTTGAGGATCAACGTTTTCCTGTGAGTTTCAAGCAAGGAAATAGACATTTCATAACAACCAACAACACTGGAGATTTTTTGATTATGCTATTAGCGTCGGAAGTTAATTTACAATAAATACGAGAAACATACCATAGCAGGGAAATTTGTTGAATTTTGTTTAAAGGTTGTTTTAACATCCCTTAAAGGTTCAAGCAAGGAAATTGACATTTCCTAAAAAACCAAAATCACGGGGGCTTTTTCGATTATGCTGTTGGCATCGGAAATTAATTTACAATAAACAAGATATTAAAACAATCCTTAAAAAAAATTCAACGACTTTCCCTGATAGGATATGTTTTTCTTGTTCATTTTGAATTATTTTCCGACCCCAATAGTATATTCAAAAATTCTCTCGTAATTTTGATTGTTAAAAAAAGTCCATTTCCTAGCTTGAATCTTCAAGAGCAGTTAAAATAACCCTTAAAAATCAATTCAACAACTTTTTCTCCTGGAAAATGTTTTTTTTGTTCATTGTAAAAATTGGAAGTTGGGTAATTTTTTGAGGTAAAACTGTCCATTTTTGTGATAATTTTTTTTCAAAATATTTATATGTCCGATAAAGTAGAAACATTGCATGATCTATCCAGCTAAAAACTTGTACTAATTTCTGATTTTCTTTCATTTATCAAATTTTAGAAATAACAAGTCTCTATTTTTTCCATTTTACTCTATTAATTAAAAAAAAATTCTAATTTGATGTTTGTATATTAGAAATAACATTTTTTCACTACTGTAGACAATATTACTATTTTACTGAATTTTATTTATTTTTTAAATAGAATTTTTGTTTTTCTCTCATTTCAATAATGGAAAAAATCAAAATTGAAGAAGAACTAAAACTTTAATGTCTCTAATATAACGTGTCCCTAGATCATGTACAAAGTGACTTATTGCAGTCGACAGTGCGTACTTTGAAATATAGATATTTCGCACACTGATGGGTCAAGTTGGGCATGCGCACCTTAGAGATAAGGAACTGCGTACCGGCAGAATTTGGAGGTTATATTACAGGGCTTTTATTTTTACTATGTCAGAGCAGCCTTTAGCTTGCAGCTTTCTCGCAAAAGTAAATAAAAAAATCTGCCCGCTTAGCTCGCAAGTTTGAGCGCGCCTAGGGCGCGTGATTCGGTCCTCGCGCTTCGCGATCGGTGTTATATATTCTCCATGTACAAATTACTAAATTTGTTTCTTATTTCAAATGAGAAAGAAAATTTATTTACTTAAGGCTCTATCGGCCTTAAGGGCATGTGACACTGTCAAATTCCTACACTACCGACCTCTTTTTTTCGGTGTACCAAATTTTTTTTGAACCATAGAACTTTTTTTCAAAACAAGGTATCGGACTGA
>JAUMHM010025774.1:0-16478 GCA_032362435.1 Melikaiella ostensackeni
GCTCACTCTCATTTGTTTATATTCACACCTGTTAATGAGCGAAAGAGACAGACAAGATCTGTTCCGCCGGGCCTGAATGTGATTGTTACTAATGTGATTTTCTTTATTCTGTAATTCTTACCAAAGAAGTGTTGTGAATACAATCTTCGTCTTTCAAACTGTTACTAAGATTTATTTTGTGTGAATTTCAGAATTTATAATAAAAAAGTTTATTGTGAGTAATTGTGCTTCGATTCATTCACCACTACCAGTTCTGTCGCCAAAAGCTGTTGGGCAGTCAGGGAAAAGTCAGGGAAAGACAAGAAATTTGGAAATTGGGATTTTGTAGCAACTCTGTTATTTGAGTACTTTACAGCAAATTTTACATTTGCGAATTGATACGAATTGATTTTTTGAATAATAAAAATAATGTGATTAAAATTCCAGAATTTTTAAACTATTGAAAAAAATATTAATGAGAATTGTTTATAATTCAATAATTATTGAAGATCCTTTTATATTTGCATTTATTAATAATTTTACAATAATGGTAAGTGATTGAGAAATTATATTGTGATTTTATTTCTTGCAAGTTATGGTGCTCTTTTTTGTATTTTCCTGAAATTGCGTCAAAGAGTGAATAAATTATTGGACCTATTTTTGTTTAGATATTTTTTGTTTAAAAATTTGTTTCTTTGAAAAATGGCACAGAAAAATTGAAAAGTTCCCACTTTAGATTCAAAAAGACACCTGACATTCAGAAATACAAAGTCAGATGGATAATGAATGTAAAACAATAAAACGGTAGGATTGAAATAATAGCTTTTATCTTTTAAGAAAATGTTATTAATGATCATATATTTTGTAAAAAATATACTTTTTTCACTGTCGTTCTTAATGGATACATTACTTATTCCACACTGATGGGTGAATTATTTCTCCATAAAACCCCAAATAGTCGACTGATGAAAAAAGTTTGTAGCTCTTCATATAAAAAATTTGTTATAAAATCAACAGTTCTCAATTTATTACTAGAAAAAGGAATAGAATAAAATATTCGTTCTAAAATTTGATAATAATTTTTAATTATTTTTATAATAATAAGTTTTTTCAGGTTTGTTTTTAAATATATTTAAATATATCAAAGTCAGCGATTATAAAGTTTCGGATCTTTCAAATCATCTTTAATAATTTTATCTACAAAAAACGAAAAAAATGTATCTCCTAAATAAAATAAATACATGGGTGAAAATTCAAAATCCAACACAATTTGCTTCGAAACTTTTTTTCGAAAAAGGTATTTCGTATTCAAATAAAAGTTTTTTTTCCATTAGTCGTAACCCTAATTGGTGCGTTTCATGTCAAAGGGAAAACTCAAGTCATCGATTTTGCTCATTTTTGTTTATTTTGTAGTGTTTAGTGTACTAAATAGTGGTGCCAAACGCTTTTGCAAAATTTTCAATATTTCAAAAGTTATTAACAATTGAAAGTTTAGGACATTTTTTCAAGATTTTCCATCTCTGTATCTACTGGTCTTACAAAAAAATGTCCTGATTATATTTGAATTATATATTTGATTATGTTTCAAAAGTGTTGCAGAATGTATTGTCAGCACTCGTCAATAACTTTTCTTTGAACGCCCGAGCGCTCTAGTCAGAGACTTAAAAACTTCGACAATTTTTTTCTCGAAAATAAAAGATACAACTTTTATATTTTAATGTCAACTTAAGATGGCTTCAAATATTATTATTTTAAAAAATCGATGATATCTTTTAGGCTGAAAGACAAGAATTAAACAGTGTTTTCCAAATAAGCAATTGAACATTTACAATTTGTGATTTTTTAAATTTTCTTAAGGCTAAATATGATCTGCGTTAGTTTGTATGAGGATATTTTTTTGTGAGACCAATAGATACAGAGATAAAAAAATCTTGAAAACAAAAGTTCCTAAATTTTGAATTGTTAATAACTTTTGAAAAATTAAAATGTTTGTAAAACAGTTTGGCACCACTGTATAGTACCCCAAACACTACAAAACAACCAAAAATGAGCAAAATCTATGACTTTAGTTTCCCCTTTGTATGAAATTCCTCAATTGTGATAAAAATAGTGATAGATAGATGTTTGAAATATATGTCAGGATTTATTTTAGCTATTTTTTGTAATATAATAAACTTAATATAAATAAGTACCAGAATTTTAAATTCAGAAATTATCGAAACATTATAATGAAAACTCTATGACTGACTTACTCGCATTCATGAAAATATAAATAACCGGACTGATTTTTTTTTTGCCGCTTGCTTGGCGCCTCGGTAATAACAAGCAGGGCCTGACATTGGTCCGCGTCCCCCTCCCCCCACCCTCCGAATTTTAAGGTACGACTGTAACCTGTTTTCGAAGTTGACCGTCTACCTGAGCTCCGCCGGTATTATGTTGAGTGTGAAAATAGAACAGCGCGTAAACGCGACGTGTGACTGGGTAACACTGACAATATTACTGGTCTGATAAACGATGCAATCATGTTATTTACTTTCGTTGTAGCGAATATTTGACAGATTCAATTTTTATTTCGAAAAGTAATCTCGAGAATGTTCATTCGTTAATAAATTTAAACTTGAAAAGCCAACTCTTTCGTTAAACAAATCTTTGAAGACTGTTGTGTGACCGGGTGACATTCAGTTGTTGGGACCTTTAAAGACAAATTTGTTTACTACAGTTATAAGTATTAAACATATTATAAACTTTATTTTCTAATTGTGTTCTATCAGATCCTATAATTAATTTTTTTTAGGTGAATGGAAGCCAGTAGTTCACTCGGGACATGATATTATTGATTTTTTGATTTTCATCCATACCGTAACATCAAAAGCTCGAAACATAAATCTCTGTACAAAAAAAATATTTATAATATCAGGCAAAAATAGGCCTAAGTATATTATATTTGTCTACAAAATTATTACATATTTGAGTTTCCCCTTGTATGTAAACTGTCAGAAATATTATATCGATCGCTTATTTATTTTCTGATTTGTCTCGTCCTGTTTTGTAGGTATACATATAACTAATTATTTAATAGGCGTCGTCCATAAATGACGTCACGTTTTTTTGGGCAACGTTTACACTCCCCTTCTTGTCTGTCTCGCAAAGTCACTCAAGGCAAATCCCCTGCCCCTTTCAATAATGTCACGACACGATTGTAATCACCCCCCCCCCCCCCCTGTTTTTTATCTTATCTTAAAATGTTGCTTTAAAAAATATATACTAAGATTACATTTTAATTTAATAAAAACCAATTGAAAAAACGAATTTTTATTTAACAACATTAGTTTTGTTATCGGTGAGCGTAGTCAGATTTCATGCTCAACGAAAATAATGCAGTTAAAAAAATTTCACTCCGTGTTTATTTTAAACATCTAGCAGGGATCAGAGTTGAGATTTTTTTTTAATCTGATAAAATCCCTTCTGAAAGTCCATTGGATGGCTATTAATTTGCCAAAATATTTTTTTTCAATGGCGATCCGTTTTCGAAAAAATTGACTTCTAAAAAAAATTTTCTTATGGACTGATATCTTTATTTATTAAATTTTCATGGAAAATTATGTAAATGTAAAATTCTCAACATTTACTTTCAATACGAAATTCGTTCCTTTCTAGTACTTTCAACAGTTTAAAATTGAAAAAAGTTGAAAATGGAGTTTTCAACAGTTGAATTTTGGAATGTTGAAGATTCAATTGTTCGAGATACAACTGTGGAAAATTCAACTGTTGTTATTTCAATTTTTTTAATTTTCCATTTTCTTCAATTTTCAACTGCTGAAAATTCAATTTTTAATTTTTTTCAATTTTCAACTATTTAAATTTTAATTTTTAATTTTCTTCAATTTTCAACAATCTTAAGTTCAAGAAAAAAAGAAAATTTTGAAAGAAAATTGAATTTTCAACATTTGAATTTTAAATTGTTGAAGATTCAACTGTTGAAAATTTAACTGTTTTCAACAGTTTAAAATTCAAGAAAATTAAAAAATGAATTTTAAACAGCTGAATCATTGCTTCGTCCTGAAATTAGAAAAAAAGGAGAAGATTAACTGTTGAAAATTTTAATTGTTTTCAATCTTCCACCGTCTAAAATTCGATTTACAGTGTCCAACAGTTAAAAATTCAAGAAAAAAAAAACGAATTTTGAGAGAAAATTGAATTTTCAGAGAAAATTTAATTTTCAACATTTGAATTTTCAATTGTTGAAGATTCAACTGTTAAAAATTAAACTTTTGTAGTTTCAACTGTTGAAAAAAGAACAGTTGAAATCACAATTTTCTGCAATTTTTAATAGTTGGAAATTTAACACAGAAAGCGAAGATTCAACTGTCAAAAATTCAGTTTTCAATTTTCTTCAATTTTCAACAGTTTAAAATTTTCTTTTCTTTGGAAATTCGCTTTTTTCTTGAATTTTCAGCAGCCGAAAGTTAAAGAAAATTGAAAAAAATATATTTAACAGTTGAATCATTACTATTTTCTGAAATTTTAAGAAAAAACAGGAGATTACCTGTTGAAAATTTTAATTGTCTTCAATTTTGCACAGTTTAAATTTCAGTTTACAATTTCCAACAGTTAAAAATTCGAAAAAAGCGAATTTTGAAAGAAAATTGAATTTTCAGTACTTGAGTTTTAAATTGTTGAAGATTCAACTGTTAAAAATTCAACTGTTCTAATTTCAACTGTTGAAAAAACAACAATTGAAATTTCAATTTTCTGCAATTTTCAGCAGTTTAAAATTCCAGAAAAAAGCAAAGATTTTACTGACAAAATTCAATTTCATTCAATATTTTCAACAGTTCAAAATTCTATTTTCTTTCATAATTCGCTTTTCTCTCAAATTTTCAACAGTTTAAAACTAGAAAAAATTGAAAAATAAATTTTCAGCAGTTGAATCATCGCTTTTTTCTCCAATTTTCAGCATTTGAGGATTAAAGAAAATTAAAAAATGAATCTTCAACAGTTTAATCATTGCTTTTTCTTGAAATCCTAAAAGAAGGAGAAGATTAACTGTTGAAAATTTCAATTATGTTCAACTTTCCACTTTCAAAAATCCAATTTACAATTTCCATCAGTTAAAAAATTTCAAGAAAAGAGCGAATTTTGAAAGAAAATTGAATTTTCAACATTTAAATCATAAATTGTTGAAGATGCAACTCTTAAAAATTCAACTGTTGTAATTTCAACTTTTGAAAAACCAACGGTTGAAATTTCAATTTTTTGCAATTTTCAGCAGTTGAAAATTAAGGAAAATTGAAAAATGAATTTTAAACAGTTGAATCATTGCTTTTTTCTGAAGTTTTAAGAAAAGAGAGAAGATTTACTGTTGAAAATTTCAATTATCTTCAATTTTCAACTGTTTAATAGTAAATTCACAATTGCCAACAGTTAAAAATTAAAAAAAGCGAGGTTTGAAAGAATATTGAATTTTCAACTATTGAATTTTAAATTGTTGAAGATTCAACTGTTAAATATTCAACTTTTGAAAAAACAACAGTTGAAATTTCAATTTTCTGCAATTTTCAACAGTTCATAATTCAACAAAAAAGCGAAGATTTAACTGTCAAAAATTCAATTTTCAATTTTCTTCATTTTTCAACAGTTCGAAATTCTATTTTTTTCAAAATTCTGTACCATTCTTGAATTTTCAACAGTTTAAAATAGCAAAAAAATTGAAAAATGTATTTTTAGCAATTAAATCATCGCTTTTTTCTTCAATTTTCAGCAGTTGAAAATTGAAGAATATTGAAAAATGAATGTTCAATAGTTGAATCATTGCTTTTTTTCTAAAATTTTGAGAAAAAAGAGAAATTACCTGTTGAAAATTTCAATTGTCTTCAATTTTCGACTGTTTAAAATCTAATCTACATTTTCCAACAATTAGAAATTCAAGAAAATAGCGAATTTTGAAAGAAAGTTGAATTTTCAATTGTTAAAAATTCAACTGTCGAAAGTGGAATTTTCAATTTTTTCCCATTTTCAACAGTTTGACATTCTTATTTCTTTCAAAATTCGCTTTTTTCTTGAATTTTCAACTGCAAAAAATTCAATTTTTAAAAAATTTTATTAGCAATTCACTTTTTGCTTGAATTCTCAACTGTTGAGAATTAAAAAAAAGAGAATTTTTCACATGAGAATTCAATAAATAAACATTTCAACCAATGAAATAATTTTTTTTTTAAAGTTGATTTTTTTCGGAACTGAGACTCTGAGTAGGAAAGTTACGAGATTAAAAATAAAATCCCAACTCTGATCATCTCCTTGTAAATTTAGAGTAAATGTTTTTCTTGATAATATTGTAATTTCAATCGTGACATCACGAAGTATAATACCCCCTCCCCCTCACGGTCACGATCTATGCCCCCCTCCCCTGGTAAAAGAGCATGACGTCATTTATGGACGACACCATATTCTTTTTTTCATTGTGATTTTTTTATACCTGCAAGAACACCAGCTTTGTAATAACTATTCTGTCAAGCATTGTTTTTTTCTATTTTTTATAAATTTCCCTTTGTAGACGAACTATCAGCTTCAAGAAAAAGTATCTACGAAAGTTTTTTTTCCTGACGTATAAATTTGTGAGTCGAAGTTCATGAGAAATGATTTTTTTTTCAGTCTCCTAAAAATGAAGAAACTTCTTCGGATGACATCAATCAAGTTTTTTCAACCGATCGATCTTGCACAGACATATTGGCCCTGATTATTTTGATTGTTCTTCTAGGCGCTTTCGTAAGTCATTTGATTTACAACTTTGACCCATTTTTATTGATTCCATGATCATACATTACATGTTGAAATACACTCAACTCTCCATTTAACTCGAATCTCCGGTATGGCCTGCTATGACCATGAGGCTCTTCTAAGAATTTCTAGGATGTAAACAGTCAGGGGGAACTGCTGAATTGCGGTAAGCTCACGCGCCTCTCTCTCGGCCCTTTGGACTCCCTCATCAACGAATACGAGCCGGTGGCAATTTCAGGGAGGTGGCATAGCGAGGCCCGTCAAATGGAGAGTTGAGTGTATTATATTTATATTAGGAGTAGGTGTCTTATAGAAACTGAGAAATAGATACGAAGCCAATTTTTTACCCCTTCCCCCCTCATGTAACAAGTAACGAAATCGTTTGGACGCCCCCTTTCCTTCCCGCCTGTGTTACGTAATTTTTAAAAAATATTTTCAGCCATGCCTGGTTAAATACAATTTAGTTACTTACTACCCGAGACACATGAATTACCGAATGAGTAGAAGTTATTAAAATAAATAGAAAGTAAGAAAGAAAATAAAAACAATATGGAACAAGCAACACAGGAACTATACACTCCTCGAAAATTGAAAAGTATCAAAATTTGTGCAATGTAGTAGAAAAATATCCATGGCAAACTTAATTTTCTACCATTTTTATTAATTACTCGCACATATCTATAATTATTTAATATTTACTTTTAAATTGTAATTAAATATACTCTAGATAAGTTTTGAAATATTTTGATACTTGAGTTTTTGATCATTAAAAAAAACTTTTGGAATATTCTAGAATATTCCTGAAATTATGTGACTTTTTTTTATATTCGAAATGTGTAATATTTTTTATCAACTTGGCACTCCTCGATAGAAGACTGAAATTGCAACCAAAATTTTAAAAAAATTCGAAGATCAGAAATTGTGGACTTCACATTAGTGATTATCAAATCATAGATTTCAATTCTCCATAATTTATAATATTTATTATGTGTCCCATTTTAAAATTACCCCTCAATGCTTACATTAAAATTTTATATTTCAAAAGCTTTAATATTATTTTTGTAACTTCAGGGGCTTCAAATTTGTAATTCGTCAAATGTTCAGACCTGTAAGTGTAAAATATTTTATTTTGAACCTGTATTTCAATTTTGAACAATAAATTTCAATAATATTTAAATTCTTGTACTTCCGTTTGGAATAATCAAATTTTTAATGCTTCTATTAAAAATCGTATAATTAAAAAAAAAATCCATTTTAAACTCTTCAATATTAGCATTTTTTAATTTGAAAGTCTCAATTTTTAATTTTTTAACTTCTAGTGCAGTCACATTTTGTACGCATTGAACAAATATTTCAAAACATATTGTCGTGTGTCAAACGATTCCAGTTTCAAAAACTTTTTCTCAACCTTCATATTCAAGTTTTGCAATATCAAATTCTGAAAATTTGGACTCGATAAATTAGAAATACTATAAATTTGCAAGTATTTCATTTTTATCGGCTAGAGTTCTTTTGGTTTTTCAATTTTATAACACACAAAATTATAAAATTATAATTAATAATTATTCACTTTTCGGGCTTTATAATTTTTCTGTCCATTCTAAGGCAAAATTTTTTTATTTTTTCAACATCAAATTTTAATGTAAATTTAAATATAATTGCTGTATTCTGAAGGCCTCTATGTAAGTAAAATTTTGGTCTTCTCAAGAATTCAATTTTTCAATTATTCTGTAACGAAATTGTGTGCAATTTCCATTGTTTCAATTTTAAGTGCTCAAAATTTGAAATTTTTATAAATTGTTTCTCTCTGAAAACTGGAATTTGAAATTGTATCATTTTTAGCTTTAAAATTTGTCTGGGTCACTTTTTAACATTTCACATTTAAGACAGTTCAGTTTTCGCATTTTCAAAAATCTGTTTTTTAAATTGTGTAAGATTTCCAATGTTACAAATTCATACCCTCAAAATTTGATTTTTTAAATCATGTATCGCTTGCAAATTGAAATAATTTCTCTTCAAAAGCTGAAATTCAAAATTGTATCATTTTTAGGCTTCAAAATTTGTTCTTGTTCACTTCTTAATATTCCAAAATTAAGATTGTTTAGTTTTTCTATTTTCAAAAATCTGTTTTTTAAATTGTGTACAATTTTCCATGTTTCAAATTTATGTGCTCAAAATTTGAAATTCTGTAGCATTAATTGCTTCCAAGTTGAAATTGTTTCTCTTTAAAAGCTGAAATTTTTAAAATTTAATTTAAATTTAAATTTAAATTTAAATTTAATTTAAAAAAAAAATTTTTTAAATTCTATAATTTCTTTTGTTAAAATAAGAAAGTATTCCTTTTATAATTCTCTCATATTAAATTGTACAATTTTTAAGAAAACTTTTAATACTGTCTGTTCCAAAATTAAAATTTTCTATTTTTAACGTTCACCATTTGGGATTATTCAACTTTGACCGCCTAGAGATTGATTTACTTTAAACAATCAATTCGAAAAATCATTAATATTTTATGTTTGCTATTGAAATTTTTTCTTCTAGGCTGCATATTTTAATAATTTTGCAAGTTTAAGCGCTCAAATGTAGAAATTTAAATGATTATTACTTAGCTTCAAAAGAATAATTTTCAAATGTTTCAATTGTTTCGGCTTAACATTTTTTCACTGTTTTAGTAAATACGGCTACTTACTATGATAACCCGTGGATTTGGTTATGCATTTTTCCAGATTTTGCGACAAGTTAAACGTGAACTAAAATAAACAATTAATTAAAATAACATTTAACTACGATCTTTTATTGTAATTACTAAACTTTGACGTTATACTATAATTTTTGATACATGGATTTCATATAGGGTTGATTTGTTAAAAATATTATGTAACAGTATCGCCCCCCCCCAAGTAATAGATCGTGATTTCTTCCCTGCGCCCCCCCCAAATCTGTTACGTAATTTATGGATGGCCCCTCATCGAGAATATAATAATAAAGGCTGCGCTATTCGTCCTGAAAAATTGGCGGAGCTGGAAAAGGGGATGGACTAGTCTCGAAATTTTGGGGCGACTAGCCAACTTATGAAAAACATTTGAATACTCATCCCAAATTTCGAGACGATGTGCAGTGGGGCAAAAAAATTTTTTTATTCAATAAGAAAAATGAAGAAAAAAGCATGAAGCGACTATAAAAAAAAAACGTCCAATAGCAAAGTAAATGTTTGGAAGTTTATTAAATTTGCTATAAATAAATAAGTGAATGAAAATGTTTTCGTGGAAATTGGAAGCGATTTGTCTCTTGATTCGCACTAAATTTGAACAATTTATGGATTAAAAAAGGTTTTTAGTTGAATTAATGAATGTTCATAAATGATTTCTTATTTCATAAGCAATTTTTATAAAAAATTATTCATATCAGGTATTTATGATAGAGTAAATAAAGTTTTTTCTACGAAATCGATCATACATTACCTGGAAATGAAACCTAAGTATCATATTTGGTCAAAAAATTTGGCTATTTTTCATCATTTAAAATTTGTTCTTTTAGCGTCATCAATTGTCAATCAATGTTATCGACTGATAGCAAGGAATTATTGCTAAGTTATTTTAAGTATATTCTACAAGAAAAACGCAATTTTTAGTTTACAAATACGTTAGCCCAGAAAAATTTCTTTATAACATTGTTAATAACAATAAAATAGTGGATTGTTATCAAAGTATCCAGAGAAAGTTCGAAAAATTGTTATTAACAGTTGATTACGCTCAAAAAAATTAAATTCTGAAAAATAGCCAAATAATGCATTTTTTAATTAAGTTTGTTTAAACAATTATCAAATGTTAGCAATTCATAGCAAGAAGTCATTGCTAAATAACTGGCTATAAAGTCCATGAAAAAAGTAGAATTTTATTTATAAATATATACCATGATAAAAATTTGTTTTAACAATTGTTGTTTATAATAAAAATTATTTATTGTGACCGTAACCTTTTTTTTGATCCCCCCCCCCCCCCAACTGGTACTTAATTTATGGATGGCCCTCTATCAAGAATATAATAATAAAAAAAATTAAAAATTTAGAACTTAGTTATTTACAGTTTATTATGTCGAAAGTTGATAGCCCAGTCTGAAGTTGCGCACCGACCCTAGGCTCGGCTCCCTCGTTGCGGAGAACCGCCGCATGAGGGGAAGTGGTGGGTGAGCACGCGCGAGCATTTGCGCGAGTCAGTGACTGTGATTAGCGGACTGCACTGTGCCCGGCGCGCGCTCTCCCACCACTTTCCCCCATGCGGCGGTTCTCCGCAACGATGGAACCGAGCCTAGGCTTGGTGCGCAACTTCAGACTGGGCTCGTTCGCTCTCTGATAATTAAGTTTCACTTCCAGATTATATATGATCGATTTTGTAGCAAAAACTTCATTTATTGCATCATAAATACCTTATGTGGATAATTGTACATAAAAATTGCTTATAAAATAAGAAATTATTTATGAACATTCATTAATTCAACTAAAAAACTCTTTTTGTCCATAAATTGTTCAAATTTAGTGCGAGTCAAGAGACAAATCGCTTCCAATTTCCACGAAAACATTTTCATTTACTCATTTGTTTATAATAAATTCAATAAGTTTCTTGAAATTTGCGTTGCTATTGGACAATTTTTTTGGATAGTTGCCTCATGTTTTCTAGGTATTTTTAAATGAATCCAAGTATTTGTTAGAAACCGGTACACATCAGAAGTCAATTTTCTTTTCTTTTTTTTTCATTAAATAAAAAAAATTTTCAAACATTCGCCATGACAGTTCGAAGCGGAATTTTATCTTTATTTATATAGAATTAATTTGCAAGGCTTGTAATGTATTGATGGATTGAATAATTTAAATGGGTTTATATACAACTTGTTGATTTTTTATCTATGCAGAACGATTTCAGGAAAAACATTTTTTTAAATTTCCAAACAGGGATTTTGCATGAGTACTGCTGTAAAGAAAGGAGACATCTACAGGGTGATTAATGGGTATGACGATTGTGCCAATGTTTGTGGAAGAAATAATCCTAAAGAATCCGATCATCAATTTAGTTGCAAGGGTGCAAATATGAAAGATAAACCGTAAGAAAATTATATATAATTGCATGATATTCAACGAAATTTTACAATATCGAAAGAAATAAAAATAAATAAAATGAATGAAAAGTCTCGCGACTTTTTCTATCATGTTGGTGTGATTGTCAATTGAATAAATTTCAAGTTTACATCTTCAAAATTGAATAATTTCAATTTTACATCTTCAAAATTGATCTATTCCAAAAAAGCATTCAAAATTACATCGTTTCAAACTATGAACATTCTAAGTTATAAAACCGCAAATGTAAATCTCAAGAATTGAAGAATTTAAAATTTAAAACTTTCAAAATTGAACCATCCCAAAAAAGCATTCAAAGTCACATTGTTTCAAGCTATAAACATTCTAAATTAATGAATCTTTAACTGTAAATTTTAAGACTTAAAGAATTTTCAATTGCAAATCTATAAAATTGAATAATTTTTTAATTAAAATCTTCGAAATCGAACTATTCCGAAAAAGCATTTGAAATTACATTGTTTCAAACTATAAACATTCTAATTTAATAAATCTTAAATGTAAATCTTAAAAATTTAAGAATTTAAAATTAAAAATTTTTTAAATTGCACTATTCCAAAAAAGCATTCAAAATCACATCTTTTCAATCTATAAACATTCTAAATTAATGAATCTTCAACTGTAAATCTGAAGAATTGGAGATTTTCAATTGCAAATCTATAAAATTGAAAAATTTTTTAATTTAAATCTTCAGAATCGAACAATTCCGAAAAAGCATTCAGAATGACATCGTTTCAAACTATAAAAATTCTTAGTTAATAAATCTTAAATGTAAATCTTAAAAATTGAAGAATTTAAAATTTTCAAAATTGAACTATTCCAAAAAAGCATTCAAAATCATATTATTTCAAGCTATAAATATTCTTAATTAATGAATCTTCAATTGTATATCTTCAGAATTGTAGAATTTTCAATTGCAGATCTATAAAATTGAATAAATTTCAATTTTAAATCTTCAAAATTAAACTATTCAAAAAAAGAACATTTAAAATTACATCACTTTAAACTGTAAGCATTTCAAATTAATGCATATTCAATTTATAACCATAAAAACTAATGAGTTTTAAATTGCAGATCCATAAAAGTGAACAAATTTTAATTTTAAGACTTCAAAATTGAATAATTTTCTAATTTAAATCTTTAAAATTGAACTATTCCAAAAAATCATTTAAGATTACATTGTTTCAAACCATAAACATTCAAAATTAATGAATCTTCAATTGCAAATATTTAGAATTGAAGAATTTTCAATCGAAAATCTATAAAATTGAATAATTTTCAATTTTGAATCTTTAAAGTTGAACTATTAAAAAAAACGTTTAAAAATACATCATTTTAAACTGTAAACGTTTGAAATTAATGAATCTGCAATTAAAAATTTAAAAATTGATGAATCTTTCTGCAAATCTATAAAATTGAATAAATTTCAATTTTTAATCTTCAAAATTGAACTACATATTGCAAAAAACCGTTCAAAATTATATCATTTTAAACTATAAACATTCCAAATGAATGAATCCTTTATTGTAAGTCGTAAATATTTCAGAATTCAAGATTGCAAATCTATAAAATTGGATAAATTTCAATTTTAAAGAATCAAAATTGAACTATTCCAAAAAAAAAAATTCAAAAATGCATAATTTTATGTTTTACACATTAAATATTGAAGAGTCTTCAATTGCAAATATTCAGAATTGAAGAATTTTCGATTATAAATCTTAAAAATTCAACTACATACGCCAAAAAAATGTTCATGACATAATTTTAAACTGTAAACATTCCGAATTAATAAATCTTTGATTGTAAATCGTGAAAATAAAAGAATTTTAAATTTCAAATCTATCAGATTGAATAATTTTCTATTTTAAATCTTAAAAATTGACCTATTCCAAAAAAGCATTCAAAATTACATCGCTTCAAACTATAAACATTCTAAATTAATGAATCTTTAACTGTATATCTCAAAAATTGAAGAATTTTCAATTTCAAATTTTTAAAATTAAACTATTCCAATAAATCATTCAAAATTACATCATTTCAAACTACACAAATTCCAAGCTAATGAATCTTCAATTGTAAATATTAAAAATTGAAGAATTTTTAATCGAAAGTCTATAAAATTGAATCATTTTGATTTTTAAATCTTCAAAATTGTACTATTCCCAAAATGCATTCAAAATTACATCCATTTCATACTATAAACATTCCACAAATTAATGAATCCTCAGTTGTGAATCTTGAGAATTGAAGAATTTTCATATGCAAATCTATAAAATTGAATAGTTTTCAATTTTAAATCTTCAAAGTTGAACTAAAAAAAAAAGTTTAAAATTACATAACTTCTAACTGTAAACGCTTCAAATTAATGAATCTGCAAGTAAAAATCTAAAAAATGATGAATTTTAAATTGCAAATCTATAAAATTGAATAAATTTCAATTTTTAATCTTCAAAATTGGATAAATTTCAATTTTAAATCTTACTATTAAAAAAAAACATTCAAAAATGCATAATTTTCTGTTTGACACATGAAATATTAAAGAGCCTTTAATTGAAAATATTCAAAGTTGAAGAATTTTCCATTGTAAATCTTCAAATTTTAACTACATACGTTAAAAAAATGTTCATGACATAATTTTAAACTATAAACATTCCAAATTAATAAATCTCCGATTGTAAGACGTAGAAATAGATAATTTTAAATTGCAAATCTATAAAATTGAATAATTTTCAATTTTAAATTTTCAAAATTGAATTACTCCAAAAAAGAATTTAAAATTACATCATTTGAAACTATGAACATCCTAAATTAATAAATCTTTAACTGTAAATCTTAAAAATTGAAGAATTTTTTTATTTTAAATTTGCAAAATTAAACTATTCCAAAAAATCAATCAAAATTACATCATTTCAAATTATAAACATTCTAAACTAATGAATCTTCAATTGTAAATATTAAAAATTGAAGAATTTTCCATCGGAAATCTATAAAATTGAATCATTCACAATTTTAAATCTTCGAAGTTGAAGTAATAAAAAAAAACGTTTAAAATTAGATCATTTCAAACTGTAAACGCTTCAAATTAATGAATCTAGAATTGAAAATCTAAAAATTGATGAATTTTAAATTGCAAATCTATAAAATTGAACGAATTTCAGTTTTTTATCTTCAAAGTTCAACTACATATTCCAAAAAAGCGTTCAAAATCATATCATTTTAAAGTAAAAGCATTCAAATTTAACGAATCCTTAATTGTAAATCGTAAAAATTGCAGAAATTAAGATTGCAAATCTATAAAATTGAGTAAATTGCAGTTTTTAAAATCTTCACAATTGAACTAGTCCAAAAAGAAGATTCAAAATTGCATAGTTTTCTGTTTCAAACATTAAATATTAAAGATCTATGAAATTGAATAAATTTCAAATTTAAATCTTCAAAATTGAACTATTAAAAGAAAGAACATTAAAAATTACATCATTTTGAACTATAAGCATTTCAAATCAATGAATCTTCAATTTATAACTATGAAAATGGATGAATTTTAAGTTGAAAATCTATAAAATTAAACAAATTTCCATCTTGATTCTTTAAAATTCTTCTAATTAAAAAAAAACTTCCAAAATTGCATTAATTTCTATTTTGCACATTAAATATTAAAAAATCTTTAATTGCAAATATTCAAAATGGAATAATTTTTTATTTAATTTTTAAAATTGAACTATTCCCAAAAAAATATTCAAAATTGCATCATTTTCTATTTCACATATTAAATATTGAAGAATCTTCAGTTGCAAATATTCAAAATTGAAGAATTTTCCATTGTAAATCTTCAAAGTTGAATTTTCTCTTCCCAAAAATGTTCAAAATTACATCATTTTAGACTATGAATATTCCAAATGAATAAATCTTCAATTTTAAGTCTTGAAGAATTTTCAATTGTTAATATTCAAAATTGAAGTATTCAAAAAAAGCGTTCAAAATTACGTACCTTTAGAATATAATTGTTGAAAACTGAATGATTTTGAATTGTATATTTTCAATTGTAGCTCTTCAAAATTGTAGAACTTTGAATATTAAATCTTTAAAATTAAAGACTTTTCAATTTCAAAAATTAAAATAAAAAATTATGCAAGTTTGAAGCTTTACAAGTAAAAATTCTGTAATTTTGATAATTTACATTTGAAATTTCTTCCGTTTGGAAGATTTAGAGTTATTGATTCATTTTCTCTTTTTCATTTGGTCTTCAAAATCAGCAATTATTATTCATTATATTTTAAAGTACATACTTCAATTTTAAGAATATATTTCAGTTTGATAATGAGGTAAATAAAATAAAAACATGTTATAAGCGCGCTATTTTTGGCTAGATTTCAATTACAATTCTAGTTTTTATTGAATTTTATTTATTCTCGTAGTTATTCAACATTAGAAATACATATAAGCTTTAATGATTGAATCTTGATTCAGATACCTTCTTGTTAACGTTGGAGCAGGTGGAGTGAAATCACGAACATGTACGGCCAACTGTACTATATCTGCAGACTAGTGAGTGTTATAATGATAATATAATTATTCCTTGACTCTAAAACCATTA
>JAUMHM010025793.1:0-16477 GCA_032362435.1 Melikaiella ostensackeni
CTGTAAAAACATCAACACAATTAGAAAAACCGAGATTTGTTATACTAGGTTTTCAAACAAATAGAAAAAACAATCCTAATAGAAACTCTAGCCTATTTGATCACTGCAATATGACTAATGTAAAACTATTTTTGAATAATGAGAGTTATCCTTATGGGAATTAAAATCTTAACATTGATAAAAATTAGTACGCTGTACTTTATGAAATGTATACGAAATATCAAATTAATTATCATGATAATAAACCACCACCATTGTCATCGAGAGGAGAATTTATAGAATATGCGCCTCTAGTTGTTATCGATTGTCCTAAACAAAATGAGTCTTTGAAATATGGGCCGGTTGACGTTCGTTTAGAATTTGAAACCAGCGCAAATTTTCCTGCTCAGACATCAGCATATTGTATAATTTTACATGATCGTGTAATCGAATATAAACCAATAAGAGGTGTGGTGAAAAAATTAATGTAAGGTTACTATTATATAAAGTTTTTTTGAAATTGAAAACTCAAAATCGCGTTAAGAATTATAATTTTTTTATCTATAATAGGAATTAGTATTATACTAGAACTGTAAATGTATGTTTCTTTCAATAAATAAAAATAAATGCTAAAAACTACTATCTTCTTAATTATAACCTTTCCCTATGGAAATTGAACTAAGTTATGAATGTATGTTCAGGTCATATTATGCCCTCAACGACCGTACAAGCGAAGAATTTGTCGTAGGTCAGATAACCTAAACTAAGTCCAAATGACGCATGATATCTCAAAACCAATACAATCAAAAACAAATAATATGAATGGTTTTAAGGCAAAGAATTCACCATTATTTTCTATTTTATTATTTATTATTTTTAAGGGTAGATTTGAGGATCAAAAAACCAGTTGAAAAGTACAAAATGCTATCAGATGATTTTTCTTTTTTTCTTTTAAACAAACATGAGGAAAAATGAGCTCAAATTTATTTATTTTTTTCCAAATAAAAAAAATTTCTTCAAATAATTTAATAAGAATAAACATTTGTTTTTTTTATACTTACTTTACTTCTCGTAGAAATATTCCTCACGTTTCTTAAAAAAACTAAGAATATTTTTTCCTTAATATTAAAATATTTGAATTAATAAAAACTAAAATTAAAATATTTCATTCAAATTTTTGAAAAATGTTAGAAAAAATCATTTTATTTAAGTTGAAAATTTCAAAAAATAAACAATTCAATGTTTTGAAAATCGATAAATAAATTTTAATTCTACTTAAACTAATACTTGGCTTTAGTCTACAATAAAAAATCTGAAAAAGAGAAAAGGGTATTTTTTAAATAAAAATTGATCAATTGAAAAACAATTTTTTTTGGGTACTTTTTTTATGCATTGATGACAATTTTTTTATCAACTTCTAGCTACAAACACACACTTTAAAAAATTTAAGTTAGAAAAAAAATGTAACACTTCAAAATTTATTTTTGCTTATATAAATGACTATAAAAATATGATTATTAAAATAGATCACAACATTATGGTTTTTTTGCGCACTTATTCGATGCATACCATTTTTCAAAATCCACGTACACAGGTTTTTAAAAAAAAAAAATATACAACACTTTGTTCTTCACTTTTTGCTTCAGTATCTTGCTTCTCAACATCCTGGTTTCCATCACTTGATGTTGTCGTTGAGGTTGGCGTTGACATTGGCGCTTAAGTTGACATTGGTGAATTGGTTACTTTCAGGAACCAATAACAAACACCGTTGGTAATGAGCTCAGTTTCAGCCCCATGAGCTTCCAGGTAGAAGCGATCAAATTGGTAGCTTTCGTCATCATCATCATCCAGAAAGCCGAATTCCTTCATGAATATCAGCATGATGAAAACAGATCGTAGTTCCTGCATTCCTTCCGTCTTGTAGGAATACTCATCGAGGTTGCTCTAGAACAGGAACAAAAAAAAAGATTAAATATTTCACTATAAAAAAATTGTATCAAAAGAAAAAATTTAGGTTTGATTTTTAAAAATTTGTAAAAACTTTTTTTTTACCAAATATTTTTTTGAATTTGAGAAGTGAAAGTTATTTTTTCTTCTCTAAAAATTAAATATTCAGATTAATTTTTTTTAAAACTGTTTTTTTTTTTGCTTGAATTGCTAACCGCCAATTCAACATCAGTTGTGGGATTACATTTCTTGAAAAAATATTCATTATTTTTCGTAATCAATATTGCTTCAACTCCTCGAAATCGAACAATAACTGTTGCGTCGGCATCAATTTCGTCCATCATCACTTTATATTTTTTGATGGCAATTGAGAGGAGAAATACCCCTTTCATTCTATTGATCGTAATGTCACTCAGTGACCAGTCAGTTGGGGCCTTAATGTCCGTCATTACATATGAATATTCAGTCATTTTTAATGGTGATCTGTAAAAAATGAAAATACAAAAAAAATTGTTATTTAAAACAAAAAATCAAATTATACTAATGATTGCAATCAAAATCAACTTCTTAATCTAAAATTCAAAAATTTTCGTTTTTAAAATTAAAATTGAAAAATAAATCTAATGTTAAATAAATCAACTTACTCTGAGTACTGTTTTTTTTTATTGAAGAATGAGGATTCTCGCAGGCATGACGACGAGTGAGAGGACTGAGCACTTTCGGACAGCAAAATGAAAATGAAACTTTCGTGTTCCTGGGTCTATTTATATTAGAGCATTTCAATGTATACGACAAGGAAAAAATTTTATGGGTTGAAGAGAGAAAGAAAAAATATGCGATAATAAACCACGAGCATGGTCGAGCACAGAATCCGCTACGAACTGTCATCTGACAGGAGCCTCAAGGGGGTAGCCTGTTGCCAGAAATAAACCCCTCGAGGCCTAGGATCTTGTATTCCTCACCTTCGGACCGTCGCCAGACTGAGAAAGTCATGAACCTTATATGTAAATTTCAAACACTAATTCGCATCGATATTTTCTTTATTTGTTTTATAATAGCCACTCTCAGGGCCGGCGGGCCCTGCTATCAATCACAGATACACACACGACACCAGGCATAACATCACGACCAGGCAGTCGTGAAATAATTCCACTCACTCCACGACAGGGGACACTATCACACTCCAGGGGAGAACTTGCCATGATAGGCGACGTGTGAATTTGCGCCTAAAGTCAGGACGAAGCGTTCTTTTACTCTCATTCTGTGTTCGACCATCTTGTAAAAGGTAGCCACTCCACAGTGCGACTTGTAATTGAACTTTTTGATTAATTAAGCGATTTGGCTTGTATGAATTATCGGAGGTAGGGGCGTGATTTTCTAAGAAAGGTTAGGAGGAACATTATAAAATAAAGTCACAAGGGAAGCCATCTTTGAGAGTTCGCTATAACATCGAATTAGTTGACGGGAAAGCGACGAAATTATTGTGGAGTCACTCAATCAATTAATCATCAATGGAAATTGTCGAGTAATGTCACAGCGATTGCATTTTTTAGCATATATACATATACAGGTATATATATATATATTATAACCTAAGCCTTTCTTGAAAATTGAAAAACATATTTTATTTCGAACTTCAATTTATTTTATTTCATATTAGTAATTCATTTAAGATTTCAAATGTTTCAGAAAATCTCAAAACAATTTTTAATCTCGATATTTTGAAAATTCCCCAGGTTTTTATTCAACCTAACCTATTCTATCTCTAACTATCTAGCTCTAACGTAATCTAATCTAATCTTATCTTATCTCTAACTTTTTTTTAAACATATATATATATATAACCTTTTTTAAAATATTTATTAAACAATTTGTTAAATATATATATATATAACCTATTTTTAATATATATTAACCTTTTTCAAATATATATTAACCTATTTTTTAAATATATATAACATATTTTCTAATATATATATATATAATTGATGATGTACATCAAAAGCCTTAATATTGTTTGTTTAATATGCCATATTTTTATCCATTTAAATTCAAATTTCACATTATTTAATATGCTTCGATAATTTCATAATTTTGTCAAAAAATATCTACTGAATATACTTTGTAGGTTCATTTGAAAATTTATTGTATCGATGTGGATCAATTTTTAAATCCAATTTGATGCATAAAATTATAATCCCTTAGTCATAGTTTGTAAGTTTGCAGAAAGCGTTTCTTGAACAATTTCTCCACGAGAAAAAGTATTAAATTAACTGGAAATCTCAACGAGTAAACTAGAAGGAAAATGGTAATGAGAATGAGAGTGACTCAAGGAATAAGAATATTTTCTACCATTTAGAGAGAAGGCTGCATTTCCATTTTGAATAAAAATTTAATAAGACTCACGTGGACGGCTTATATTAGAAATAGAAATTTTTAATATACAATTTTTACATTCTGAATTTATTTATGAGTGCTTGGAAATAAATTAATCGTAATTTATAATGTTTCTCGTTGAAAATGACCGGAGAGTATCTATAATAATAGTTTCATAAATTAGAGGAATGTATCAATATTCTTAGCCTTACATTCTAATCATTTACAAATGTTTGGACAATAATTAATCGTTATGTGTATTTCTTTCTTCAATATAAGCTTAGGGCATTCATCAATAAGTACACGTAGAAATAGGGGACTTAGTAAACAATAATTATATATTTCAGGTCCTATTTGTGAGTGTTCAAATGTAAATTAATAATTACGTATAGTTTATCTTTGGAAAAAGTTAAGACAGAGCACTCGTAAATTATTATTTAATATAAATTATTTAGATTTCTCTATTTCTTCTTCATTATAAGATTGAACTGGTGCATGTGAATAATAATGAGTAGAAAATAAGCATTGAAGCATTCAACTTTAGAAATAATATCAATCTTAAAATATTTTAATTTTTAGAATTTTACAGACTCGGACGCTCAACGCAAGGAAGACGGTGAGCGAGGAAGCGTGGTGGCTTGCCCATCACGGCTTATTCGCTCTGCTTCATACAACAGTGTTAGCTGTTAAAGCTCCGATTCACCCTCACCTTGCAGAGAGTCCGGCAGTGAAATACGTTTTCTTTTGTGGTTCAAATCTGGAGAATTTTTACTCACCTCTTTCTCTCTTCACCTAAAAAGATCAAATTAAAAAATTTTGAGCCCTGCTGGCCGACCTGAGTGGAGCTAGCCAAGTCCTGACCTTTCAGTACCCCGTTCATTTTGGACGGGATTTATTCAGATAATTCTTGAATCCCGCTGGCTGGCCCGAGAGGCGTTAGCCCGGTTCTCCTTCCAACCTCGGTTTAATTGGAAGAAGTTCCGAGTAATATTGAGCCCCGTTGGCCGGCCTGAAAAGAGCTACCCCTACTCCGGGAAAAAGAATAGTATTTATTTCGTAAGGGTAAACTCCGACCTTTATGACTGGCGACGTTAATAAACGTCCCCGCTCCAATAAAGCAACCCGCCTCCGCCGACAAAGGCGCACCCTCGAGGCACAACAGGCCACATCCACCTCATGAACCCTGATCGCTGCCGTCAAAGGACAGGCATTTCCGAGGCAAAGGTCAGGCATTCCCAAGGAATCCGTCGCCGACAGTTCTGGCAACGACGTCCTCTTCCTCGCGGCAGAAGGATCCCCCGAGACCTTCTTTCCATCGCTCTTAGCCTCGCCGTCGGCTAGGAGACTGTGTCCTTCGGGTCCTAGCTTTTCCCGAAGGAACTTAAATTTCTATACGGCTTTGCCCCTCATGCCTACCACCCTTTAAAAAAAAATAATAATCAGGACAACGAGGGACACTTCGTCCCTCTGCATCAAGTTGAACTACACACTTCATAAAAAAACAAATGAATCACAGAGTCGCTGCCTGTGGACAGCCTTCAAGCCTTGCAGTGACTCGTCCGACGACACGACGCTAGTCGGGTGTACCTATCCCCGCCTAGTAGTCAGCAAAATTGGGCCCTCTCCATGGACCAAGTCGACGCTTCTTCGGCAAGAAGGGACAAAAAAAAACCCCACAAAACATTACCGCAACCATGTCTCCCACCTCCTTCACCCGGAGTGGTAATTGAATCTGCGCACCTCGCGGTTGTCTTTCGGGCACTCAGCCCCCTCCCCAAAATCCTGCGTTCACACAGAAAACTTCTCAACGCAATTTATGATAGGCTATCTCTCTCCTACCGAAAAGGTAGTCATATATCAATTTGCCGGCACAAAACATGGGGCACGGAGTTTTAATAAGTTTTTGCTTTTCGATTGGGTCGGGAACAAACCGATTTCACCCATGATTCACTTTCCGACCTCGCCCCGCCGCGGCCCGGGTAGGTCATCCACGAGAACATTGGCTACCCGAATCCATTCGGTTTCCGATTGCGAAACCCAAAAGTCGGTGGCGCCCAATGAAAATGCACACCCTACAGAATCCACATCATCTCCTTCCACTGAAACAAGAGTGGGACAAAAAGAAGGCGCCCCTCTAGTTCAAAAGGACAGCAGAAAGTCGGTTTTATTGACGCAAACACGCACAAGTACGAACCCGTTCCTGGACCAGGCAGCCGATCGGATCCGGTCGTTAGACCCATGGTTCCCAGGCCAATACTTTCGTCTCCAGATACTTCTCCGAGTGCTACTAACGCAGCTTAACCCCCAACAAAGAAAACACGAGCACAATCTGCTAATAGAGCACCCAACCAACTGGTACAGCCCTATGGTTACGAATGGTGACCGAATCGCTCACCGACCAAGCGGCAAAATGGTACGAAGCGTACCGGAACCTGTCCCTTCCTTGGGCCTAATTCAAAAGTCACCTCATTCAGTATTTCGCGGAAATCTCCGCACTGAATAAGCTGCATATAAAATTATATGCAACCAAACAGGAGGAGAAAGAAGCGGTTGGCATATTTTTACAAGAAAAAAAATATATTTCCTCGCCCTTCGTCTTTACCTCAAGCCATGGAGGCACAGATGGTAGCAATTCTTTTCGAGACGCTCTAAGCCCTCAATTCAAAAGGTACTTCGAGCGGCAACAATGACCACATTTGTAGTCATAGTCGAACGTGCCGTTCCGGCCGAGATCGACGAGGACCAGGAGAATCCTCGTGAGGCTAATCGTGATGCATGCCTCTTAGGGCAAAACTACACCTACGGCACAGCCGCCCAACAATGAAGCTACTGCGCATATACTTTTGTACGTGCCGAGTTCAGAGATTATATATGCGGTCCTAAGTGTTGACTGACTCGCCGCTATAAATCCAGTTAAAACTAGATCTTAATAACTCTATTACTGTGCCGAACAGACCGATTGCAAGGAGTTAAAGATGGTTCCTCCATTCCGTTTTCTAAAATTTCATTAACTTGCCGAATTATTTCTTCTTTGTGTACAGGGGAAAATCTTTACTGCCTTAACATAATAGGTTCTTCGTCAGTTGCTCGTATGCTATATTTGAGAACATTGTCGCTTCTAACTCTTCACCTACTTCTACTTCACCTCCTAACTCTTCTTCTACTTCTGTAGGAGTACTGCTAAAGGCACCCACTATATCCTATTTCAGGCAGGAGCAATCCCAAATGTCTTTTCACCATAATACTCTGGTACCTATATTCAGACCTGTCTCCCCTCTCCCATTTATAGATAACAAATCCCGAGAGGCCAAGGAAGCCCTTAGGCCACAAATCAAACCTTTCCGGCGAATTCAAAAAATTGCAGCAAGAAGACGACAACCGATCGTCATCGAGATGAGAAATTCGGATTTAACCGAAGGTGACCTCCCACGGCTGAATACGCAGAAGGGTCTGTATGTTGTGGAAGCCGCAGTAATAGTTCAAGAGGTGGAGTGCCGTCTAATGACCATCAACACAACGTCTAATGACATTGAATTAGAAATTCAACCCCAAGAAGTTTTTCCCTACGATACATACGAGTTCCTTGAAGATACCACAGATTCGGAATCTAAAACAGACTCTCGGGACTATATACAGGATGAAAACACATCCGTGTACGGTTTCGAAGGAACCTAAACTTTTATCGAACGTAATTTCGCTTAGGGCATCTGAAGAAACGTTTTTCTTGACTTCAATGTACTGAAGCTCTAAAATGTAATCTTCGATGGCGAGAGTTCATTGAGGGATTCTCGCACTAACAAAGCGACATGTTTTAAGAAATGTGAGAGCCTTGTGATCTGGAAAAAGGACTTTGGTTGGCTATGTTCCTTCGTAGTCCTCTTCAAGAGATTCATTCAGTTCCTGTGCATAGAGGCTTATGCGGACCGATCCGTCCTTTTTTATCATAGTGACTCTATGTGCCATTGGAATCAGATACGAACAGCAAAGGTACGGTTTCCGTGAATTAATTTTAATTGAAGATCATATAAGCTTGCTCGCCCTGTCCGACGAGCAGAAAAATTGCGAGAGGAACCAATTAACTCAAAAAACCTAGTTTTTCGTTCGGTATCTTGTTCTGTGCATTTATGAACACATGAGGTAACCTTCCGATTAGAGAAAAATAATAGTTCATGTATCGAGTCATATCTTTGTTCACTGTTTAGAAATTCAATAAAGTTCCTTCCTTCTGGAGAGGAGTAAACATTTCTATGTAATTCACTAATATCAATATTATCTTGATCTTTGTCAGGGACGCTCTGAAGCTTGATAGTTAATTTGTTTTTCTCGTTATATAAATTTGAGGTATCCAAAACCAAATCTATTTCTTCTTTTAGTTTTTTCAAAATGTCATTTCCGCATATACAAGTTTTACTTAAGTTCGGAACCACCAAAAAAAGTGTGGTCAATTTCTAGATTATTCATTTTTATTTCCAGAAAAATTTGGATTTCTAGTTTTGTAGCTTTTTGTCCCGTGGCACCGAGTAAACTACTTTTGGTAATTGGTAGGATAGGAATTTTGGGAATTCAATTCAATGTTGTTTATAAAAATCATTGGATATGCAGGTCACTTCACTGCCGGTATCGATTAGGGCTTCTATTTTTATCTTGCTAACAGTTAAATTTATAATTGGAAATTTTAATTTACTTTTTAGTTCTGCAGTTTTATTTTCTTCGAGAAGTTTTTCGCGTAGGTTATTAAATTCGGTGTTTCGATTTGTATTTGACCTTCTGTCAGTTTCCATCGTTACGCTCATGGATAACACGGGGCTGACTCGTTTTCCGAGGATACTTCATCACATTCAGTATTATTCAAAAATTCATTTTCCGCTCCTGATTCGTTTTCATCCACGACAGCTTCGAGGTAACGAACATATTTGTTTTCAAAAGAGAGTTTTTATACGACCGAACCGTATTGCGAGATTGTTGACCACCTCCGGATTGGGTAGTATTTTTCTTATTATTATTACGGTGATATATACCATCTTGCATGTTTCCGCGCGACAATTTATCTGAAGGATCCTTTCTAGTTTTCCACTCCCGATCGAGAGTATTCGCGTTTGTTTGTCAAAAGGCAGCATCGCTTTTTGCGGTGCCCCCTCCAGCCGATCTTTGCAGTCCCAGACCAGTCGGTTCTGGCACGCTTTCCCAACTGCCGTTGCGATGTCCTACTAGGTGCTCTGGTTGGTTCTGATTTGAAGTTTCAGCCCGGTACCAGTTGTCACCTTTCGGTCTCTCACAGCTTGTGGAGCTATTCCGAGTGTCCTGTGCACCGTAGCCTTCGCCTGACGGCCTTGAGTGGCTTGCATTCTCATTATCAAGCCATGATTTCAACGGATCGCTCGACCGACTAGTACGTCTCGCGTAATAATCTTTTAGGTTCAAACCACCTTCTCGATCGAAAGTTCTGAGTACGCTCAAAAGATCCGAATAATTTTCAACTTTGCACATAAGAATGGCATTTTTCACTTCTTCGATATAATGTCTAGAGAGTCGCTAAACTACGTCCGATTCAAGAGGTGGGGGAATCGAATCTTTAGCATTTGAAATCATTTCAACCGCGTATTCGACCAAGGTCGGTTTTCGTCGGTTGTCGTGGAATCCGTATTCTGAGAAATTTGCTATTTTTCTGCGAATATTTTCGTTTCAGAAGCGCTTAATGAATTTTTTCGTTGAATGTTTCAAAATTATCCCTTCTTCATCGATTAGGCTCTACCACTTTTGAGACATTCCCGTTGAACTTACATACATTAAATGCTTCAAATCGAACTGATTTTTTCAAAATCTACTGATTTTTCTGAATTATACTTCATAATTTTAATTCTTTCTGAGACGAACTTTCTGCAACGCAGTTGTATTTCCAACCCGAAAATATGAATGTCCAACCAAAAAGATTAGTTTTGTATCGAAAAAAGATGAATTTTCAATTTTCAATTTTTACCCAAAAGCTTCAGAGCGGGCTTCGCGGACACGAGAACGAAAATTTGGTGGTAACCAGTAGATAAACGAAAAAACTGATGATACAGCAGAAAGCTCTACATCAAAGAAATTGAGTAGTTGAAGTACGGACGATGTTATAGTGAATGTATCTTTCTATTATCGGATTATTGAATTTTTATCAGTGTTCGGCGCGATTTCTGAGTTTGTTATTTGTAGAGTATGCATAAGAGATGTGCAATTCGCACAAAGTGCAAATCATGGCTTGGGATTCAACATCGTAGTAACGTGTGTGTTCCTTCGGAGAAACATTCGTTCGGGTCCATTAATTCATACGAGATACGAAATGAACCGAAGAATAGTATTTCTCATGCGTTCAATCGGTGTGGGGCGAGAAGGCATTATTCTTTTTTGCGGACTCATGGACTTGTGTTCTGGACTATCGAATCACGCGTACAATAGAATGGTGACGCATTTGTACTCTACGGCGACTAAAATGTTCAAGATAATGACTAAAAAAGCTGTTCAAAAGGAGAAGCAGCATAATGCCGAACATGGAAGAGCTAAAACGGACTTTGAAGTGTCGGGCGATGGATCGTGGGAGAAGCGCGGTTTCATATCGTTTCATGGCGTTACAACGCTTATTGGCTATGATAGCGGAAAACTTTTAGACCAAGTTATGAAAAGTTTTTTTTGCCAAGCATGTTTCACCTGGAGTTCAAAAAAAGGGACCAAAGAACACGAAACTTGGTAGGACAGACATAAAAAAGAATGCTCTGAAAATCACGATGGTTCAGCGGGCAAAATGGAGGTTGATGCGATTAATGAAATGTTTGCAAGGTCTGACGAAAAATGTTGGTGTGAAATATCTCAATTACCTTGGAGATGGCGATTCAAAGACTTACAGCAGCATCGTCAAGGCGAATCCTCCTCGTGTTATTTAACCGTATGTTCAAATTGCTGCGTATTTAGCCACAGGCATTCTCAACGAGGGATATTCAGCGGTTTTGTCAATGATGAAGTTGCTCGAATTAACTATCGGTCAACAATGCAATATGTTCGCCGATCGAGCGAACGAAAGTAGAAATGCACGCGCGGATCTTGGCGGAGTAGCAGCACAAAAGAGGCTAGCACAACTCGTAGAGCGAAACAAATGCAACGGAACGAATTTTTCGAAGAAGCTCAGGGATTGTTATTAGGACGTGGAAGAGCTGATTGAAATTTCATTGCTGTATGTTGCGTAATTATAAAGTTGTATTTCATCGAAACTTTCAAGTGTGTTTCCTCAAAACCATATTTTTGCAAACGGCGTACATGATTCCTCAAAAACTATCCAAGCTATTGACCTCATTCAAGTTTCATTTTGTTAAGTATTAAAAACTACTCCATATGAACCACAAATATAAATAACTTTATCCCTTTTCAATATTTTTATAAGCACAAATATTCTTAAAAAATTTAATCAAAAATCGTAGTTTTGATTAGAACAGTGCATTGATATTCGGTTTTCATTAGGTTTTTTTGATTCATATAGAGTAAAAAAGTATTCAAATTAAGAAAATGACAATTATTTCTGTTTCCGTCACGAATTCCGGACGCCACCTTGTACGCCGTCCTACTACTTCGGCGGCGAGACATATTTTGCATATAAAAAATGATTTTCCGCTTCAGTAACGAAAGAGAAATCTTATTGACACGCCCACATTAAAATAATATTTCTGAACTACATAAGACGTAGTAGTTTTTTCGCCACTTAATTTTTCATGAAATTTAACTGTGAAGGGGTTTGCGATGGTATTAATGGATGTGATAAAAATGCGGCGAGAATACCAAGACTCCAAGAAAATAGTCAAAAGAAAATAACTTCTCCCAGACGCTTGTTTCATTGGGCGGTTTATTATTTCAAAAACGTAAGTTTCGATTTTTGTACAAGTTAAGAACATCAGGCTGACGAAAACTTGTATCAATCACAGCATCAAAATTGTAAAAGTATACCTCAGCCTCACCAATTCCATTCATTCATACAAAAGGGAAAAAATTGTTGTGTAAGATATTTTCTAGTTCAGAAGAAACAGTTATATTCAATATTTAAAATTATATAATGCTTTGTATAAGTTTGACATATTCTTTCATTGAATTGGAAATGCAAAGGGTTTTGATATTGTGTCTATGATCTCTTTAATCGAATTTCAGGAGTTTTTCGAGAGGGCCAGCGTGAGCAGCTAACGCGTCAGGATCAGCGAGCCCGTTGGAGGCCGCGCGTCATCGGAAAAACATAATTAAACATAATTAATATAAAAGGTTACTGACTTTTTTTTAATATACTCGGTGACGATTTACGCATAGAGAGAATTCAATCTCATTGTTGCGTGAGACCAAGAACACGGTTTCATTTGCAATTGTTTGAAAAAATTTTTTATAACTTGAAGAAATTAAATTTTTACAACAACTTTCATAATTTATCTGAAAAACTCCAAACGGGTACTCGGATGCCCAGCCGCCTGGTACCCGGTTCGTCATGGGTAATACACTGTGATGAAAAAAAATGCCACGATTAAAAATTGGGCACCGTTTTTTTTATACTTATCAATTTTGTTTATACCGCCAACTTCTCAGTGTCGATAACACTCTCGGATACCCGGGTAATCAGGGATCCGAATTTACGTTCATTATTCGGGTACCCGGGTATTATCCAACGTAGAGAGCACCCGCCCGGGGTTTCGGGTATTCGGGTATCAGCAAACTGCCTATCACTATTCAAAGTCAATTCATTTAAAATCGCCAGCGTTTTTTTCTCTAGAATTTTCCCTAGATTCGTCCTACTGTAATCAGTTTATTCTATGGTAGTTTGCTCTATGCCCGAGCATTGGAAAAAAGAAAGAATTTTTTGCCTAAAAACTCCAATTCACTTCTTTGCCAAAACAACACAAGATACTAAAAAAATCAAGAAAACAGAATTTTTCCTCTAAAAGAGTTCTAGAAAAATGGCTCTTGACACTCCTTTCTGTCAAGGGTATCGCACTGCTTCACCGTCAGATAGCTCGTAAGCATCTTGTCGCTTGATTAGACTTACGACCGTACAACACTTTGCTAAAATACAAGTACGTTTTTCTTGTACCCAACCGCTCAATTCATCTTGAATTCGTATGAATTATATCGATTCCTCTTGCATTTCCTCGGATTCATCTAAATGTACTCGAATGTTACTTGAATAAATGAAATATTTTGGATTTCTTTCAATTCATTTGAATTTATTTGGAATTCGCCTTGAATTTTCATTAGCTTATCCTGAATCCTTCGTAATTCTTTTCAATTCTGCGTAATTCTCTGAAATTTTCTCAAATTCAACCTGAATGCTTCGGCATTCTCTTCAGTGTTTCCGGTTTCACCCTGAATTCTTTTGAATTCTTCTAAATTTGTTCAGTTCTACTCAATTCAATGGATTTATTCCAAATTCACTTCAATTCTATTGAAATCAATGGAATATTTTGGATTTTTTAAATTAATTTGAATTCATTTGGATTTCACCTTATCCTCTTGTCAATTTATCCTGAATTCTTTTTAATTCTTTGAAATTTCCTTGAATTTTTTCGAGATAACCAGGAATTCTTTAGGATCATATTGAATTTTTTCTAATTCACCCTGAATTCTTTTGAGATCTTCTGAATTTACTTAATTCTACTAAATGTAATGGATTTTTTCGTTTTTTCTCCTAGTATTAATCAACTCACCATTTGAATTCTTTTGAATTCAACTTGAATTGCTTAGATTTCTAATGAATTTATCCTGGAATTTTTAACATTCGTTTCGACTGGTTGTGAATTTCACCGAATTCTTTCGAATTCGTTTGAAGTCAAAAAAACATTCATCACTTTATTAAGGAATACTAGTCACTTTTGGGTCATAAGTTAATCGCTTTTGGTCGCTTTTCGCCTCGAATAGATCAAGTTTTTCATTTTTTCCACTTATTTCAAGTAAACTAGGCTGTGACAGCCCTCCTTATTAAGTAATTAGGGTGTCTAGTCACCTGGAAAACCTGAAATTTCAGGAAATTTGTAAGTGCTTGGAGAAACATGGAAAAGTCAGGGAATTTTTTTCAGTTTTCTTAATTTTTTTAAAATTACAATATCCTTTTCTTGTGACACTGCGTGAATAATACGTTTAGTGGCTGTTTTCAGCATGGCAGTTTTGAAAGGTAAAAATTAATTTCAAATTTAAAGATTTCAAGAACTGAAAAACAAAATGAAGTTTTTTGAAAATTTCGAAGAAAAATTTAGAACTTTTTTAGGAATTTTTTAAGGTTTCAAGAGAATGAAGGATTTTTCTTCAGATGCCAAGGACAATATGAAATGATTTTTTATTCTGAGGAATTATTTCAAAAAGAATATTTGAAAACATTTCTGAAATTGTCAAAGAGGAACCTGGAAGATTTTTGAGCAATTTTTCAATTTTGCAGGACTCTTCAAAAGTGGTAACTTGCCTCAAATCTTCAAAAATATTTTCGAATTTTCTAAAGGATTTTCGGTAAATTGTATTTATACAACCTTGAAAAAAACTGATAATAGAACTCATTTCCTCAAATGAAAATTGAATTTGGTAGAAAAACAATTCATTCAAATTTTGGCCTGTTGAATTCTCCACAGAGTTCATTCAAGTACCGCCGCCTGTAATAGAATTTCAGTCGATCTCAATAAGTATTGTACGTTCTAAAAAAATAAGTAATTATAATACGCAGTCTCTACACGTCTCAAATACCTGTAATATCTGAAAGTGTATTGCGCTTGCTTCACTCTCGACCGGGTCATGTCAGTATATCAGCAGACAATCTCCTGGTGGGAATTAAAGAGATGTTCCATCAGCATCCAAACAGAGTACTTTTGTACAAGGAATTCAAAGGAAGAGTTTG
Organism: Melikaiella ostensackeni; assembly: GCA_032362435.1. Classification (NCBI taxonomy): domain Eukaryota; kingdom Metazoa; phylum Arthropoda; class Insecta; order Hymenoptera; family Cynipidae; genus Melikaiella; species Melikaiella ostensackeni. The sequence goes on from JAUMHM010025793.1 coordinate 15,182, forward strand.
GAAATAGGGTAAGATGTTCGGTGAATATGTGCACGACAAAGCCATTTTGGCAAATAGAGTGCCAATTGAAAACAGCGAACGAATTGGTTATATTGTTGACGGTATAACAGATGTGTCTTTGCGCGATTAAGCGCGTATACTCCAATCTGACTCGATAGAAACATTGTTGTCAGCCTCCGAAGAAGTGAGTTTGCAAGCAAGGAATATTGATGGTGAGAAACTCATAAGTCTGCAAAAAGTGTAGGCGAAGCTGATGAAGCAACCAAATCTGAATCAAAGGACTCAAAAGCATCGACGTCGAGTAAGATTCGTTGCTCTCATTGTGGCAAGCAGGGACATTATTCAAGTGAGTGTGACCAAAAGCCGCCAGGGAAAGGATCTTGTTCCCAATGTGGATCTTTGGAACATGTTGTCAAAGATTGCCCACAACGAGGGCGGAACCGAGTGAAGGAAGTAGACTACATCGATTTTGAGTGTCACAACAAATTCTACAGGAATGGAGATTACGAGCTGATTATTGACAACGACGTTTTCAACATAACATTTCTGACGCTGCTGGACAGCGGCAGCCCAATGAGCTTCATCAAAGAAAGATTGGTAATTTCAGCGGCTTATTGGTTGCAGCTAATAAAAAATCATATTATTGTGGTATAAATGAATCTCAATTGATAATACTCGAATTCGTAAATGTTAATGCTTTTTTGAAAAAGACTGAGAGAAAAATAAAATTTCTCGTGGAGGATAATACAACTATGAAGTCTTATGTGGTCTTGGGTCCAAATGCTCTTGATATTTTGGGTTTTAAGCTTCTCGAGAAAGATGTTAGCATGAAAGAAATAACGCAACAAATTTTAAATATCGATGTTAATGAATTGAAGAACGATGAAGTAGAGTTTCTGTCAACAAATGAAAAAATTACTGTGGCCTATCAAGAAAAATTAAAAACTTTGTTTAGTGATGAGTACATTAAACTAGTGGGACTCGAAAATCCTAAAGTTGACGAAGAAATGAAAAACGTGGTGAAAAAGTACACACCTTTTAATTTCTCTCCTCGTCGAGTAGCTTATACGGAAAGAAGTCGTTTGGAGCAAATATTGTCAGACTTATCCAATACATTGATTACTCGCCCTAGTGAATCCGATTATGCGTCACCAATAGTTCTGGTTTACAAGTAAACTGGCAAAAAGCGAATGTGTGCAGATTTTCGCACATTAAACAAGTTGATTGTGAAAGACAGGGATTTAATTGAATCAGGTGACTTGGTAGCTTACGTGGATGATATATCAGTTACAACAT
>JAUMHM010025827.1:0-16473 GCA_032362435.1 Melikaiella ostensackeni
GTTTAAGCTTGGATTGGTTGAAGATTTTAGTTTCTAGATGTTCCATAAAGATGTTGGCTATTACCGGTGAGATTGGAAATCCCATTGCTGCTCCTGAGGAGTGGAAGCTGCCAGAAACTTATTACCAAATCGAGCGTCGACATAATTTTTGCGCCTGCGTAACATTGGAAAATCATATCCATGGGTCCGGAACATACGTAATCATCAATTGATATGTTGTTTAATTTTCTCGCACTAAGCAAAGACGAATATCGCCATTTTTCTTTGTAACTATAACTGAAGGATTTATGTAAGGGCCATTAAAACGCCGAATTTTATCTTCTTTCATTAAGCTTTCTATATCGCTCCCTACGCACTTACGGAGGGCCATGGACACTGAAAATGTACGACAGATAAAAGGTTGATCATCCGTAACTTTTAATTTATGTTGATAAACATTAATCAAACCCGGTTCTTTATTAAACAGCTTCTTATGTCTTAAAATTAATTCTATAAAACTTGGTTTTCGCTTACACCTAGAGTATCAATTGCCTCTACTTTTTCCATAATCGTTTCTACCGATAATTTTTTAATTTCTTCGGGTTCAATTCTATTAATATTCTTGCATGACCCATGTAATCAACAAAATTGTCTTCATGTATTCAGTTTTCACCAACGCCTTGAGTGGCAGATTTCATTCGTATAATTCGGATCTGCTATTACCCTTACATTTTTAGGTTCATCTTCTATCAAAGAAATTTTTACAGAGCCATTCGCGTCTACTATTATTACAGAATTTTCTTTAAAATCGATTTTCGATATGAACCTTTTAAGTATATCTATGCCCAGAATACAATCCTTGTTTAACTTCGGTACAACAATAAATACGAATCGTCGTTCTAATTCGTCTAAACTAAGTTTTGTGTATAATTCTCTTTTGATACGGGCTGGTCTCGAGCCAGTAACACCTATAATCGAGATACAGGTAACCTCGCTACCTGTATCTATCAAAGCTTTCACAGATTTGTTCTCTAAATTAAGTTCCATAAGAGGACACTTGTCTAATCTTTTATTCATTGTTTCATTCTCATTATCTAGTGGTTCTCATCGCATATCTACGCAAAATTCTACACTCGCAATTTCCTTTGTAACTATTTTGTTTTCTGGTTGCCTCGAGTTTGACGCTATTTCTTTTTCTGGTATAACACTATTTTCAAACTCGAGGCTTACGAGTTTCCCTCACGGGTTACTTTGGTGTTATTTTGAGCATGGCCTGCAGGTTGTTGGGAGAAATTTGATTGGAACACGGTCGTTCCAGCGTTTGGCATATAATTGCCTTGAGATGGAACGTAATTGCCTCGATTTGTGGATAACGCGCTTTGTCTAGAGTTGTTTATGTGAGAATTTCGGTTGCCATAACGGGGATTTCCGAAATTTTGGCTATCGCGAGAATAATCCATAGGTCGTTCATTTGCCCTATAAGGCACACGATTATTAGAAGTGGATGGATTTTCCCTCGGATTAAAATTAGCGCTGGTATTTTCCACGGGTTATTCTGAAGTGTGACTTTGAGAGTGGCCATAATTCTGATTGTGCCTTCCATGATTGTAATCGTTATAATTAGAATTTCGATTACGGTTAGGACTGAAATTTTGACTATTTTGCTTGTATTCTCCATCATTATTACGAGCACGCCAACCAGGATTATATCCCCCTTGAAAATTTTTTTAAATTTTAATTTATAGTAGGCTGATAATTGCCACGTTCTGGAGAATTATGGATGAATTTAAAATTATAAGGTAACGAACAATCTCTATAGTTTTCGTCCCAATAAGGCCCCCAAAATTTCTGCTTCCTCTGATTAAAATAGACGTTTTGATGTCCTCTGTGAAATGTCTCGATAGTTTATTAACGATTTCGGAATTGGAGGGTGGTTAAATCAAATTCCTAGCATTTGTTGTAATTTGGATGGCATAAGCTGCCCGTGGAATTTTACTTCGGGGGTTATACCACCCAAACTCCAACTCTCTGCTGATCTGATGTTGAATATTTTAATTTCAAAATTTTTTTAATGAATTTTGCCTTGAAAGATTCAGTATCGTCATTTCCTGTGGGCACTAAATTCTGCCACTCTTTAGCCATGCCTTCCAGTGAAGTCAAAACCACATAATGCTGATGCGTTTTACTAACGCCAACAGCATTAATGTATGTTTCGAAATCTCTAAGAAATTGCATCGGCCTCTCCTTGCTGTTTCCGGAGAACTTTGGAATCGGGAAATTTTTTAGCCAGGGTGATTTTCCATATGGAATTACTTTGCGTTCTATTCTATTTTCTAACAGTGATTGGTTCTGTTCTGAGTCCCTCAATCGTTTTTCACTACTCATCTTGTTACTTATTAAATATCCATTTGTCAAGTGGATCTCCTCTGTCTCGAAACGTAGGTGATTGACCCGCCTATCCACATCTATGACATGCTCCTCATTCATGCGCGACAATAACTCACATTGTTCCGCTTGGTTTTGTATGTCTTCAGCCAATTTTCTTTCAACCTGTGTCTCTACAACCTTTTGGGAATTATTAAAGCCCGGATCAAGCTTAACTCATTTTGTTTAATTTTGTTTTACCGTAGCAACTACGCGTGCCTGTTTTTTAATTACTTTGCTTAATGTACTTCTTACTGAATTAAATTCTCTTGCTAGGCCTCCCATCCCTGTAAATCGAGGCCATCTTCGATATCGGATTCCGTATCTTCGTGTCGATCATCACGAAAATTTACATCAATATTTGATTCACCATCAAAAGGAAAGATCCCGTCTAGATTTTGTTGAGATTCCCTTTGGCTACCCTTATTGGAGGGTCTTCTGGGTGAAATTCCCGAACTTCTTTGTCCGTCATTTTTGTAATGAGAGCTGGTAGAGGAAATTGCAAAACAGATGAGTTCGACTAAGAAAAACACGTATTCATGTCCGCTTATCATGATTGAGATAATATTCTTATCTGAAAAAAGCCTGAACCTTTATTTTGAAAATGTAAGGACGCTACCAGTACAATGGAAGTTTCTACTAACAACACGCCCGATCCGTATTGAAACCGTAAGAGTACGATGACTCACTTCGAAACTTCAAGTCCCTGTTCGGGCGCCATTGTAGTATTTCGTACGATAATCGTTACTAAATTCTTTTTATGAAAACATAAAGTATTTCCTTGTTGTTATTATTATGGGCGATATTATTGTGAAATTTATTAAATTTTGTTTGGGTTTCCCGAGGACGAAATCAAAGAACTCCTTAGGTTTCAATATTACTACGAGATATTTTTAATGGTTGTGTGTTCAACTCACGGCGGTGCGACTTTATGATATACCTATCCAACGTTGATTCTAAAACAGAATAGCAAACAGAAAGAAGCTAAGTACTCTGTATAATTTTGTCTGTGTGTGTGTTCTAATAACTTTAAAACTGCGAGCCATGATCACTCTTGGTTTATTTCTCTGTTTTCTGTTAATCACTAAATTTAGAAAATAATTTTGATTCTCTGGAAAATCTCAGACTTACATTCATTGATTGTAAGCCAGAGAATCAGTGCTGCGAACCATTTGAATTTTTTAATTAAACAAGATATTTTGATTTTTTTGTATTTACCATTGAACCAATCACGTTTCAAAAGTTTGCCTAGTTATTGCAAATCATTGAGGGAATATGATTGCACCTGGGCCATCCGAAACTATCATCTCGAGAATAAATTCAATATTGCTGAAAGATCAAAGGCAAGAATCCAAGAAGAAATGAAGGACCTAAGCAAACTCGTTGAGAAAAATTACCCTAGTTCAATGTTACCAGCAATGAGAAAACGAAGAATGACGCCGATGTTGGGTTTCCTGGGAGGAATAGTGGGACCAGTCGCAGGTCTCCTGATCTATGTTGATGGGCAGCATATTGAGGCAGAGATCGACGAGTTGAATCACTTGGCTACCAATATGTCTCACCTAATGGGAAAGCAAACACACGTGGTTAGAACTCAATTAGAGGAAATGCACTCAAGGAATAAAATATTGAGAAAAAAACAAGAGAAAATAAAAGCAGAACTTACTCATGTTCTAGACGATATCAACGAAGCCTATTGATCAGCGTTCAGCTTGAATGTCACGGGAAAGATAGAAGCCTTACTGCATTCCATAGAAGTAGGTTTGGAGGATTACGAATGGTCATCGCACGAACTGCTGGACGTTATTCACTCAGCTAGAAAAGGAGAATTCCATCCTTCACTTCTGACTCCAGAGCAATTGAAACCCATTTACAGAAGCATACAGGATCACGCGGGAAATTTAGATTTTCCTATTCCTGGTCCACATGTAAATGTTGAGGGACTCGTCGCTCTCGCTAAGGTCATCATAATCTGTAATAATGGATCCATGAGAATAGCAATGGATATACCTATGTTGGAGAGAACTGATTATTCGATCTACCAAAAGCATCTATTGCCGGTAGTCCAATCGGTTCTGAAAAACGGAACAGGAAGAGCCTACATCCATACTAAATATGACTATATAATTATGGAAAACTCTCAAAGAACATACATGCTACTAAAATCAGAAAAACTAAAGACGTGTAAACAACGTGCAACTAAATATATTTGCAGTTTCAACTTACCTATTTTTGAAGCCTCAAAGCGCCCGTCCTGCGAAAGTCAGCTGCTGATCCAACCATCGATGGACGCTCATGTAAAGGGACGGCAGTGTAGCGCCTCCGCAACCAAATCTAGGAGAAACAATAAGGGAGAAATCATGAAGGAACACTAGGTTGGGTTGTAACAATGAGTTGGTTAATTATGTGTATCATGCATAGAAAAACTTGGCTTTTCTCTTTTCTCTTTTCATTTTTTCCTTTTCCTACCTGTAAAAAATTGGGGTCGTTTTTCTTCGCCTGAGTTGCACCAGAACACAGTGGATACAAACCCCCCCTCTCCCCCTCAGCCACTTCATCAAGTCCCTGCGAGTCCGTGATTTGGCTTCCTCAACTAAAGGTTTAGTCAAATAAATTTTACTCAGAACAATTCCTTAGAACCCAAATAATTTGCATTGAATCTATTCTTTTTCCTGAGTAAATGTATATTTACCTCTTCTTGCTCTCATTCATCTAGGTCATTCAATCGACATCTTCTAGAATAAAAAAATTCACTTGCCCAGCGATACATCGCTAATTTGCAAGTTTCCTTTACGTTGTTAAGATTGACAAATTTCATCCAGGCCATTCTTCATGCGATGCCATTGGCGCCATTGCCCCTTTCTCACTCAGTTTTACCGGGCTCCGGTTTGTTTTCAGATTTCGGCCTCCTTTCTAGGAAGCGAATCTATCATCCCTGATCGATATCAATTCCGAAAATTTCTCTACTACATTCGAGATATTTGCGGAAACTGAAAGGGACTCAATCTATGATCGGCCTCAAACTTGAGTTTTAACGGTAAATATGAGAACGCACTGATCTGTCCGCCTTCATCCCCAGACTGCCGGACATCATGTTTGAAGCTAGAATCGATGTGGATGGATTAAAATGAGCTCCTGACACAACCATTTGTAGTGTTTCCTTTTCAAAATTCCTTCCAATTCTTCTCTCTAATGTTTCTTATAGTCTACATAGGACTGACCTTGATCTGTAACCCATCGATAATAATAAAAGAAAAGCAAAAGGACATCAGAATTTTTTTACTTTTCTAAAATAAGCGGAGAGGTGTGATGAACGTGCACCTGCGCTCATCTAAAATTTGCGGAAGTCTTTAGTACTCAACCCTTTTCACAGACGATGAAAACAGAGAACTATTTCACTATCAAGATTATATCACAGAATCTTAAAACTAAATATTTTATCATTACAAAATATTAAATAATGATCCTCTTATTTTATTAGGGCAGAAAAAGTGACAAAAGCAAGACAAACTGGGAAAAGAACCAGAAAAAGTCTGTTTCTCTTCTCAGTAAAAGAATGCACTTAGATTAAGTAAGCGTATAAGGTTTTATTTTATACTCCCACGGAAAGAGTAATCATTAAGACGGATTTACTGAGAAGCCCTTTTGAATTGTATAAAATCTTGACTAAAACAGAAGTGCAACCTGCAACCTCTTTCAGATTCTGTCTCTGGTAAATGCCCATCTTGCAATTTTTAAAAAGTCACGTTTCGTACAATTCAAGCATTTGTATGGTCATAAAAATACTATTTAATTAGTCTTTCAAGCGGAAAGAAGGATCTCAAAAACAAAGAATTTTTTCTAGAGAATTTTAATAGTTTCTCACGGTCTTTCTGAACCAGAACAGTAATAAAATAACAACTGTTCGGATATCTGACAAGTTCCGAGACAGTTTCTCATGAAATTTATCTAAGTACATGTAAGCCCTCGGCAATGAAAATGTATGAAAAAACATTTTTTAAAGGTTTTTCAAGAGAATTTTAATAGTTTTTCACGATCTTTCGAAACCAGAACAGTAATAAAGTAACAACTGTTCGGATCTCTGACAAGTTCTAAAACAGTTTCTCATGAAATTTATCTAAGTACATGCAATTCCTCGGCAATAAAAATGTATAACAAAATTATTTTAAAAGGTTTTAGAGATCCTCCTGTCGCTGACCAGGCAGCTACGATCGCCTGTAATATCGCAGCAACCCCAAGCGGCCCCGAGGGCAGATAAGAGCAACGAGGAATTCCAAGTAAATGAGAAACTCCAAGAAGGTGAGCTCGCGTTCGTTCTGATTTTCATTGACTATCCCTAGATCAGAATCCCTTATCTGAAGGTAGGACCCGAAATTCTAATTGGTTGAAATATACATCCAAAAGTAGAACTTGAAGGTTGGAACCCTTGCTCTCAACCCTCGGAGGCTTCGGAGATCCAAGACCGAATTTTCCGAAGTCAGATCTTGACTATTCCTTGAATTGAGGAGTCGTCTCTTCTCTCTCCGCTCAGGGATTAGCCTTAAAAAATTATTGTACATATCTGAAAAACCTTTGATGAATTTGAGTTATATTCTCTACATAAAAGTTGTAATAAAGTACTAAATTATTCCAAAGGAAATAAGACTCTTCCCATTTTTTCACATGCCTATCTTCCCTGCTTAAAATAACGGACATGACTGGTTACATTTCGGATGAAAATTGGATAGGTTTCTGACAGACACTTTATACGATTTATCCGATTCTTATCCGATATTTAATTCTGAATTCAAAACAAAGTCAGTTTTATCCGCTTTCAACCCGGAAATAAATCTATCCGCTCCTATCCGATATGTATCCGATCACCAACACTAATGGTAATTTCTTTTTAAGTGCAAGAGAGCGTCTTTACTCATGTCTATCTGTTCCCTATCCGAAATATTTTCGATATTAAAATTTCGAACATGCGCAGTCCACTCGCTCTTATCCAATACGTATCCGATCAACCAAAGGGAATTTTTATATGAGTAAAAAAGAGCATCACTACCCGCGTCTGTCCGTTATCTATCCCATATATTTTCGATGAGTTAAAATTTCGAGCATGCACAGTCTATCCGCTCCTATCCAATACGTATCCGGTCAGCCAAAGTGAATTTTGTTCAGGTACAAAAGAGCATCACTGTCCGCGTCTATCCGTTATCTATCCGATATATTTTCGATGAATTAAAATTTCGAGCATGCACAGTCTATCCGCTCCTATCCGATACGTATCCGGTCAACCAAAGTGAATTTTTGTTCAAGTACAAAAGAGAATCACAACTCGCGTCTATTCGTTACCTATCCGATATATTTTCCATGAGTTAAAATTTCGAGCATGCACAGTTTATTCGCTCCTAGCCAATACGTATCCGGTCAACCAAAGTGAATTTTCATCCTGATAAAAAAGAGCACCACTACCCGCGTCTATCCGTTACCTATCTTATATTTTTTCCATGAGTTAAAATTTCGAGCATGCACAGTCCATCCACTCCTATCCAATACCTATCTGGTCAGCCAAAGTAAATTTTGGTCCAGGTACAAAGAGCATCACTACCCACGTCTATCCGTTACCAATGCGAAGTATTTTCGATGAATGAAGTTTCAGCAGAGGATGTCTATCTGCTTCTTTCCGATACTTATTCAATCATCAGAATCTGAAATAATTTTCGCTAAAGTTGCAAGGGGAAAGCTGAATCTTTCAGTTATTAACCTATTTTCTTCTCGATTAATAAGACTAATGGGATTATTGAAAAGGACGTAAGTGTGACATGATGCAGTTTGGAATGAAGAAAAAGTGATGAGATTTTTAATAAAGATATACTTGTATATTTCATAATATGGTGCAATTAAAAAATAGTTGCTTAAAAATCATCTTACTGAATTTCGACGGTATTTGGCAAAGTCGAGATATACATGTGAGCCCCAATATTTACAAAAATACATTTCTCTTTCAATTGTGTAATTAAAACTACTCCTTTGTGTTGACGCTTCATAATTTTGAACAAATGATTTACTTCAACATCGTCAATCCATGGTAAGCTATTATTGAGATTTTCCGATAGAGAAGACAAAATTACATCATTCACTTAAAAGTACTCGATTTCTGCGTAAGGGACATCGCCGCAACACAGTAAGTTTTGCACTTCAACAAATTGATCGTTTTCCAGCAGGAAGATGGTTCTTTTTGTTTTTTGTGGCTTCGTATACTGTACAGAATGAACAACAGAATTTCTGAAAATACATTTATCTGTCGAATGTGTCAACTACGCTTTCACTGAGGTATGAATACGTACTATTTAATGTAGTTGTACCCTTTTCGATCGAAACAATATCGTCAATTCGGCAAAATGATGCAACTTCATTCTTGAAGAATAGTAAGTTTCAAAATGCTGATACTTCGGGAGATTCAACTACTGCCAATATCAAACTTTGATACACATTTTTCTGAAGCGTTTCTTCAGATGCTTGTTCATAAAAACCTTTTGGTCCATTGTTACACTGTCTTAAATAAAATATGGCTTTTTCCGACCAGAAAGTTAATGTTGCCTAAATCGGTCAACAGTATCTAACGCATTCCACCAAATGATTTAATGTGTGAACATTAAACGTCATAAACGTCACGTTCTCTTCTCCATATACCATTTCAAAAATACCGACAAACTGAAATAGATCACATTCAGTTCTTTATATCTCTTCTTCTGTTATTGTTGTTTGTAATAATGTGTATATACTACGCACAAATAGGGAGAAATGTTGTAAGGCGTAGTTGTCGAGAGTGCATTGTAAGCAAGGAACTGCGTAGAAAAGCAACCAACTGCGCCATTCAGATGCTTTCCATTTTCACTTTTCGCTCGTTAATGGTCGTACTAATTTATGGACCTCATGAGGTGGAGTCATTTTCATGAGCCGCTCATTCACTTCCTTTTGCTGCTGTTCCGACAGATGAATGGGGCTGTTTACATTAGTCCATAGATTCCATAAAAGAAGCGCTACACCAAGTAGGTCAGCGTGTAGATAGTTCCTAAAAAATCCCCAGACCATGTCAAATCCGGTTAATTCTGTTGAAACAGAATATCCTTTCGCTCTGTTCACTGAACTAATTTTCTTTTGATTCTTTTGCCTTTTCTAGATTCTTTTTCTTCTTCTACGTCTCCTTCTTCTTTATCAACTTCACTTTCTCCTTCTCCTACTATCGCTGCTGATGCTTGCTTTCCTTTTTCTTTCTCGTATGATTGTTTCGCTTTAAATATAGCTTTCATATCTTTTAAATGATCGTCATGGTTCCTTTTATGTGGCTCTACTTCTTCCATTAGAAAACGAACACAACCAGCTCCACGTAAACCAAAAGAATATCAATAAAAACATCCGTAGTACCCATTGTATTGCACTCTATTCTGCAAAATTGGACGAGCAACAGTGTCAACAGTGCATATCAGAGGCTTAACTATGAACCGAATATTTTTCCCGTCAATGTTTAAAACGAAGCCCTTATTTTCTAAGTCTTCAATCTGTTCTACAAAAGATTTCATAAATAAATTCAATATATCGGCAGAAGGTTCCTTTTTCCTCATCCATAAGCCTCCTAGTAGTGGATATCGAAATCGTAGCTTGGCCGACAACTCACTTAAGATCATCAGCTTTGGCCAAAAGCTTTTTTTGAAACTTCCATTAATAGGTGCTGCACCCGTAGCGAAAATGGCAGTTAATAGTACACAGTCTTCATTTACTTCTGAAGCTTTTCTTTTGGATAGCAATCCGTCGTGAACATCGCACATAACACCATCAGTACGAGATGCAGGCCGAACCTCCTGTAAGTTGTCAAACAAATCTTTTTTTACACATCTCATTTTGAGTAATGACGCTTTTTAATATTTCAAGTCTATTGAGATGAAATAGTTAGGTAAGTTCATAGATAGTGTATGTTCCTTCAAGCATGCTTTACAAACTATTTTATGTTTCTTGAATTCACTTTTAGACATATGGTCTTCTGATTTCTTACAGCAGACTTCACAGTAAAAAGTGATATAAAATCATCTTTTCAGGCGGATGAAATATTTTCGATAAATAATAGTCTGTAATGTCCCAAGCAGCAAATTGCGGACCAGCAAACAATTTTGTGGCCTCAATAAGAGCACGCCTTCCTTTAAAGCTGAGGTTGAATCGTGTACAAATTCCTAGAATTACAAGAATAACTTCATATCTTTTAAGTTCGATTCTTTGAACATAATTTCATCTCCGCCGCTCATTACATATTCCATTAACTTTTCTATGTTAAAGTTTTTGGAACAGTCGTCAGAAACGTTTTGTGAAGATTTCGATGATGAAGTACCTGTGGAAGAACGTGTCGGTTGAGTTGAAGCTACTTCAATAGGAGTACATGGAGAATTATTCGGAACCTCTTCCAGCGAATATTTTGTGTTTTGTTGGAAAATAATGTTACATGACTTTTTTCTTTTTCCGTCAATGAAATATCGTGTCTCAGGAACGCCAAAATTAGACATGACCTTTCATTCTTGTCAAGTATCCATTCCTGGGTCCGTAGTTATCTGAATGTCTTGTTGAAATTCGATTTCTATTTCTTCATTACCGTTGTCTTCCTCCACGAGATTCAGTAATTCTGCAAAGATATGTAAAGTAAACACATGAACGACAGAACATTCAATTAGTTTAGCATTTTACTGGAAAAAACATTGAACAAAAATAAGTGTTACTAACACGTGAAACTTTTCATCCAAAAAATCTAATTTTTTCCTTCTATAATATTCTTTGATATTTATGTTTTTCAAAAAATACAATATACTCGTAACAGAGCATAAACTTTTCACAATTTGTGCAGGTGAATATTTTAAGCACAAGTAATTAAGGAGGTAATGAAAAATTAAAGAACTTATAATTGAATTAAACATAAACAACTTTTCAAAATTAATACATTTTTGTAAGATATTTGAAATTTATATTATCATTTTTTTTCATACATCTTGCTTTCTTAAATATTCAAGTTATAATTTCTTCTTGAAGAGAAAGTGTAAGACAATATGACTATTTTTTAAATTACCCTTAGAAAAAAAAGTTATAAGTGAAACAAGTGAAAAGGGGTGCATATCGCAACCTATAAGTTTTAAAGGGTACGCGGAGCTAGACCCTCGAGAATTTAAAATGTTCAGGTCCGGACATGAACCCTCAACGATTTAAAAATTTAAAGAGGTCAATTCGAACCCGGATTCTTAATGAACCAAATAAACTGGGGTTCAAGCCAAAAAGTTCTGACCCCTGGTTCATATAGATTTCATATGTCATTCCTTCACCTGATTAAGAAATAAAATGAATTTTGCTTCGAAGAAGAAATGTATACAGAAAAGGGCATGGAACATTTGCCTTAGACAAATCGTAATGAACAAAATAAGTATATTCGCTTTTTCTCAACTTTTCTTCGGCAATTAGAATCAAAATAATTTTTTTCCAAGTTCGACAGGGCATCTCGATCCGTGCCAATCTGTTGCATATCCGACATATTATATATAAAGAACAGTCTTCCAGAGTTAGCCTATCTGCTTTTAATCGATACTTATCCGATGAACAGAAACCGAAAAAAAAACAGTTTGGTAAGGAGTCTCTACCCGTGTATATTCTCTATCTATCTACTTTTGCGACACTCAAATCAAGTTGTGCAGAGTAAATTTATCCCGCAATACGCTTATTGTTCCATGTCAATGAATAAAGACAAAAAGCTTTCATGTGATACAAGTGCTTTTAGTCAAATAATAATGACTAAGCAAATCCATGGATTTTCAAGAATCCCGTCATATATTAGATAAATCAGAGCAAACTAATTATATTTCTTAAAAGAAAATTTTACGATCCTTAGTTCCTATGAAAAGGTTTTCAATTTTGAATGAATCTAAATTTTTCAACATTCATATTAGGAGAAGATTTGAGTAATTCATTAAGTGATTAATTAATTAATTAAAGTAATTAATTAATACACTGGAGTGTCGATTTAAGCTGCTTCTATTTAGGCTGTTTCTAGAATTTCGGTAGGTGGCATTCAGAGAATAAGGGGGGCCGAGGGTAGAGAGAGAGGTAACGGCCGTCAAGCAGAATGCAAGCAGTACCGCAGCAACTGGTAGCAACAGAGCGAGCAGTATTGATTCTCTTCGACTATTAAAAAAATGTCGGAGAAAAAGAAGAGAAAACGTTTAACATTCCAAGAAAAATATGATATTATTGAAGAAGTGAAAGCAGGTGCCTCAAAAGAGTTAATTTTAGGGAACTGTAGTATCAGTGGTACTACGTACGATCAAATAATAAATAAGGAACTAGAACTATTTGAGAAAGTGAAAAATTGTGAATACGAGAAGAAAAAGTCGTCGAAAACGAGTGCCAAAATTTAAATGTACATTTTTTTTTAATATTTCAATATGTAATATTTAAATTATGTGTAAAATATTCTTCATAAGCGGATACTTCATGGTTTTACAAAAGCTTTGGTTGCAATTAAAATGATCATTTTAGAAAAACAAAATTCAAAAAAGTTTTGTTCATATTTTTCACTGCCAACATGAATTAAATAGTAAGGCTTCAAGAAATAAGTTTCAACACTCCCGCGCATATTTCACAGTTATTTTTTAAAACAAGTTTTCATTTAAATTCAAAACATTATTGTTATAAGTAATAATAATATAATATTATTATATTATTATAAGAATTATATATATAATATAATATAATATATAAGGCAGTATATGACAAGTGTTCCCACCTGAATTTTTGACTTCTTCACGCGTTTCTTCTCCTTTATGTTGGTGTAACTTCTTTAAGGATGATCCAATTGAAGTTTCATTCTGGTGTTTTGGAAAGCTCTTTTCATGTACTTCAAGAGTATGATAACGATATATTTTTATTCTTCCATTTATTTTTTTGAAAATCAAGATTGAAATTGATTTTTTGGAAAAAAACATATTTAAAAAAAAATTTCCATTTCAAAAAATATTTTTTTTTGTACTTTTTGAAATCATGTAGAATAGAAAGTGGGCCAGAAATTTCTATGCTACATTATTTCAAAGCGTATAAAAAAGCTATTTTTTGAAATGGAAGAAAATTTTTTTAAAAACTGGTTTGTTTTAAAAAATCAATTTCAATTTTGATTTTCAAAAAAAAAAAATAAAAATAAATCGTTATTATAGTCTTATAGTAAATGAGAAGAGCCTTCCAAAACACTATAATAGATGTCCAATCGGATCATCCTAAAAGAAGTTACACTAACGTGAAGGTGAAGAAACAGGTGAAAAAGTGAAAATTTTAGGCCCCTCTATATTGACAACCGGTGGATGAATAGACTGTGGTTTAGTGAATTAATAGAGGTCCACTAGGACTATGATTCAGCCAAGTTTCAACCCGATCCAGGAAAAATTAATTTCAGGTGGGAACACTTGACGTATTCTGCCCCATATTATAAGTAGCCTGGTAAACTCAAAAAATTTTTCCTTTGCGCGAAAGAAATTCGAAAAATTTTTTGCATGTACAGTTTTTAATAAGAAACAATATTTTTGAAACGGAAATTCAAAAAAAAAATTTTTTGTTGATTTTAGAATTTTCTGAAAATTTTCAAAAATGAAATTTTTGGGATTTGGTTGATTGCACATTTAAATGTGCAATTCACATGTAATTTACATAATATAATAAGTATCAATGTTATTTGTAGATTGAAAATGCGCAATTAATGGAAATTAAAAAATTGCATTTTTGAATATTTTCAAAAAATTCTAAAATCAACAAAATTGTTTTTTGAATTTATGTTTTTAAAATATTGTTTCTTATCGAAAGCTGTACATGGAAAGAATGTTTCGAATTTTTTTCGCACATAGGAAATTTTTTTTTAATTTACCAGGTTACTTAGAATTCAGTTTTTCAAAAACAACAAAAAAAGACATTTTGCTATTTGAGGATCTGAGAGTAGGCATCTCAAGCTTTATTTTTAAATAAATAAAAGGTCGAGCTTAAAAATCAAAAATATCTATGATTTTCAAAACTGATGGCTACATTTTAAATTTTTCAAAAATTTTTTTATTTCATCCGAGAGATTGGGAAAAAATCTATCGAAAACGCTTGGTTCAAAAGTTTTCATATGCCGTACATAAAGATATGTCTATATCTCGGGGAAATTTTGAACAAATTGATCAATCTTTTTTTTTTAAGTTTAACCTAATAGGACTAAACTTTTTATAAATTTGAGCCCGATCGGAGAAATTCATTTCTTGGGGTGGGTACACTTGAGAAATAATGACCCATATCTTTAAAAAATCTCTTTCATAGCACGCGCATCGAAAATTCGACTTTGACTGCCTCTTGAGTGATAGCGAAATGAAAAATGATACCGCCACAATTAAAAGGGGGGTCTGAGGAGAGGCACACGAGACATGCATGCGTATGACCCCATCACTTTCATTTAGTCTTGCCAACGCAAAGACATTCAGAAATCGCTTTCGGCCGATCAGCTGATTTACTTTTACCTCGGCAGCTGATTTCTATTCGATTCGAAAATAATCCGCCATTTTCGCATCGCTCAAGAGGAAGTAAAAGTCTAATTTTCGATGCGCGTGTTATGAAAAATCCCTTACAATTTCAATACAACTTCAACATACGACTCTGACTGTTTTTGTCTAGAGACGCTCAAAGACAGCATCCATTTAAGCTAGGCAATGCCTGTAACCCGACCTAAATCGACGCTCCAGTGTATTACAATTCATCTTGAATATTGAGTTTCATAAAAGAATTAGTTGAACTGCATTAACTTTCATTAAAATTAATTCATTTGTCAAGTGTTAAAAACCTTGCCAGTATTATAGAAATTTTATACATAATAATAATTAATGTTTCTACTATTTAAACATCATGGGATAAATTGAAATCATATTACAAAACTAAAAAATATCACGTTTCCAACTATGACAAAAGATAAGATATTTATTTAAAGCAGTATCAAGGACTTCCTTGCGTCGACGAATGGTTTCGGGATGTACAATTTGGAGCCATCAGATAAATATCGTTTCCCACTTTTTCTTCGTGGATCACTCATTGCTGAAAAGCAGTTTATTTATGTAAACACTTATGAAAAAAAGGATGAAAGATATTGGATCCAATTCCTAACATCTAATACCGCTCTCTTTATTCTGCTCAACAAATCTCAAAGGTAAATACTCTTTTTTCCTGTAGTTGTACTTATTTTTCAATAGAATGATTTGTATAATCATAGACTTACTTAGTTTATTTAATGTTGGTAAACATGTATAGTATATAAATATATTAGACATGAAATTAGTAATACTGCATAGGTACTACTTTTTACACGCGTAAGACGCACCGTGTACCCAGTGATGCCATAGACTATATGGATATTTCTCTCATTCACTGTTAGGCGAGTGACGTCATCTCGTGTAAGAGCGAGTGAGAGAAACGTCCGTAGTCTAGCAGCACTGCGTGAACCTACCACATGTTCCTCCGCCTGACGCACATTGTTAGTCGAAGGCCGGACGTCCCAAGGACATCTTTCGTACTGATATTGGACGTCCTAAGAACATTCAAAAGACGTGTGCCAAAAACTTCCTGGGGAGGTCCAGGAGACGTTCCTGAGACATCCTTAAATATTTTGCCTAGTGGGATATTCCTATTTTACAATTTGTAGAATTTTATTAATGTATAGTTTTACTCTACATTCATTATAGTAATAACGAAACATACGCTTGACATTCTCATCAGAGAATATATTAGATTTGTGTAAAATTTGACCCTTCCTCCCGTTTTTGTCAAATGTCTACGTTTTGAGACCCCCTGAACCCGAAAAACATGTTTTTATGAATGTGTCTGTGTGTGTGTTTGGGTGTGTGTCTTTAGATTTTTAGTGTGTGAGCATGATAACTTTTGAAAGAATTGACCGATCAGATTGGCCTTTGTTGTAGTCTTTTAGTGTCCTAAAATGAAGGTCAAGTTCGTTAGCCAGCCATTTTGGACAAAAATTCAAAAAGAGCATTTAAAAAA
>JAUMHM010025838.1:0-16473 GCA_032362435.1 Melikaiella ostensackeni
CATTCTTTTTGGTTCAAGATTCGTCTCTTTGATTGAAAATTTAACTACTGTGTTGACGATTCATTTTATTTTGGGTTGAAAGTTTATCTTTTTTAGTTGAAAATTCAACTATTCCGTGGAAAATTCTTTTTTTCTCGCAGAAGATCATCATTTTAGTTAAAACATCATCTCTTTGGTTGAAAATCTAACTATTTTGTTGAAAATTCGTCTTTTTTTCAACTATTCCACTTTTGGTTAAACATTTATCCTTTATAAATTGAAAATTCCACTGTCTGTTAGAAAATTCATGTTTCTTGTTGAAAAAACGTCTTTCTTGGAAATTAATCTTGTTTGTTGAAAATTCATCTATTTGGTTAAATCAACTATTTTGTTAAAAATTCGCCTCGCTTGATTGAATTCAAGTGGTTGAAAATTCGTTTTTTCTGTTTGTTGAAAATTAATTTTTTGGACTCAAAATTTAACAATTGCATTTTTGGTTGAAAATCCTTATTTTTAGTTGGAAATTTAACCATTTCGTTGAAAATTCATCTTTCTTAATTGAAAATTAACTTCATTGTTGAAAGTTTGTCTATTCTGGTTTAAAAGTCAACTGTTTTTACAACATTTGACGGTGGAAAATTAAGTTTCTTTGTTTAAAATTCGTATTCTTCGTTGTACTTAACTGGTTGAAAATCCTTTTTTTTTTGAAAAAGTAATTTCGCAAACTGAAAAATTAACTATTCCATTTTTGGCTGAAAACTTACGGTTTTTAGTTGAAAATTCAACTATTTGGTTGAAAATATTCATGTATTTTGTTGAAAATTCTCTTTCTTGCTTGAAAATGAAGTTTTTTGTTGAAAATTTAACTTCACTGGTTGAATATTCAACTGTTTTGTAAGAAATTCGTCTTTTTGGTTTGAAAAGTCAACTACTTGGTTGAAAACGCAATTGTTTTTGGTTGAATTCTAATCCCTTTTGTTCAAAAATTCGTCCTTTTGGATTGAAATTTCATCTTTCTTTGTTGAAAATTCAAGTGCTTTCGAAAAAATTCGTGTTTTTTTCTTGAACATTCAACTATTTGGTTGTTAGAGCAACTGTTTGGTAGAGTTAATTTATTTTTGATAAATTTGTCTTTTTGGGTTGAAAATGTGTTCTTTTTTGGGTAGAAGATTCATCTTTTTTGAGATGAAGATTCATCTTTTTTGGTAGAAAATCTTTTTTGGTCATGTAGGCATATTGGAATTAAACTCATTAGAAACGCGAAAAAATGCAGAATAAACGTAAAATTTATGTTTAGCCAACGGTTACGTTACTTTAGGTCCCTAAAGAACCCCCTGAAGAAGACATAAAAAGAAGGGAAATACACACAATAATAAATTGAAATTGACTTCCAATTTTAAATCGAATTTAAATACCACTTTTTGATTTTAATTGATTTCCTTATTTTAACAAAAAACATGTTTTCCCTCATTTCCCCTTCAATGTTTCCTAATTCTTTCACGCTGATAAGTTCGTTAATCGCAACTGGCGAAAAAATAGCGTTCGACGTGAAATTTAATTCGAGATCTACTGTACGCGCCGCTGGGTTTTATTGAAAAACGAAAAGTTCACTTGGCAATTACAGATCCATTTTCAGCGAGTCTGTCCGTTTTTAGACCTGTTTGCCACATCGACGCCAGGCTTCTATTACCCAGCGAGATATATATGCAGTCATAAAACGCGTGCATGTGTAACGACGATTTCTTCCGCGATCCAGCCCGTTTTCCTAATTACTTTCAATTATCTCGTTTAATCTTTCGACTTACTGATAGTTCACCTCAAAGTTGATTGATGCTTTTAACAACGGATTGGAAAACTTACTGCTATTTGAAACAAATTTTTAAAAAAACGTAAACTCAGAACAAAGACATTTTAATGTACCTGAAGTTCTGAACATTCAAATGAACGAAATATATTTTTTCCCCAATTCTATTTTATCCATAAATATTGGTCCAACTACGATTTAAAATAATGCATTATAAGTTTCTTCTGATAATTTAACATTCCCAACATAAATGAACAAATATTTAAGCTTTTCATCAGTAAAAAATTTCGTTCATTTGAACGTTCGGAGCTTCAGGCACATGACATTTTATGCATCTGAAATTGCACAAAAAGCCTTTAACGAGAGAAGTATGTTTCCGAAAATTAGTGTTACAGACTCATTAGAGACAATTAAATAACAAAGGAATAAGGAGGGAGAAGAAGAGTCAACTCTTTTACTTATTTCATTCTTCCTCCGTCTTTTTTATAATACTAGGATCCAACATGTTTCGAAGTCATTTCGACCTCCTCATCAGGGAAATTTTATAGGAAACTACGTTTGACAATTTTTCAGTTATGCTTTATATTAATTAGAAAATATAGATATGAAATCAAAATTAATTATTAAGATACGATTTATATTTTTTTGTATTTGTGTTGATCTTCAATACTTTTTCAGAAATCGTTGTACATAATTTTGATATTTTCCTAAATCAATTGCATTTCTACTCGTTCTTTTCTCTCTCTCTCTTTATTTACTTATCTTTCTTGTTTTTCATAAGTCCTTTAATCCTCTGAAACGAAAATAAATTATCCTTTTTTTGTCTCTATCAAATGTCAAAATACACCAATCACAAAAACACACTATTAAACAATAACACCCAAAAAGTTCACAAATCAAAAATAGACTTCGAGACTACCTAATTTTCGGCTTATTAGAGACAAATGTACAATAAATGTACAACAAAAATACTACACAAAAGTACTACAATTATAGACAATGGAAAATATATTAATTAAAATCAAATATTACCTGAAAATAAGAATAAAAAATTTATTATCTGTGTATGGGAACGTTTTTAACCAAATTGAAGACAGATTTCTTAAGTTTATTGGTATTCTCATTAAAGATTTCTCTCCTTTCTTTTCTTCTTTTTTGTTAAATTCAAAACATATTTTCTTCTTAATATGAAATATCTTTTTTGGAAAAACCCATTAATCTTGCATTTTATCAATAAATCTATCTGTAATGCGTGCAATCTCAGTTTTTACTAATTGAATAAATCCTTTGATACTTTTCACCGGTCTTCCAACAACATCCATCACAAAATCACATTACCCTCAATTTTCATTGATTTCACTGAAAACCATAATACTAAAAACAGCAAAAACAGAAGGAATAAAATAATTTTTTCAACTTCCTGTCTAGAAAATGAAAAAATTGTAAATCAATGTTTTGTAAACAATTCATCACAACACTAATTGTTTTTTAATTTTATTTTTCATTTCAAACATAGAGACAGTAATCCATTTTCTTAATATAAATTTTAATTTATGAGAAAAAGATTCTTCACTGTGGAAATTGTTTTCGATTTTAACCGGGAAGAAATTTAAGAAATACGAAGTGTAGCGATCAAAAGCTGACCGTAAACTGACAAAGAACCTTAGAGAAAATCTCATATTTAGGTAGATCATTTCCAGGGCTGCCACGGCCTAATTCACCTAAAATAAGTAAAAAAGGTGACCTACTTAAACCGAAAGTGACCAAAAGTGACTAATTTCTAACGCAAAAAGTGACTAAAATTGACAAATAGTGACTAATGTGCATTAATAATGTAACTAATGTTTTTTGAAGACAAAAGAATTCAAAAGGATTCAAAGGAATTCGATTAAATTTATAAGAATTACAGGTGAATTTCAACGGATTCAGGATAAATTCAATAAAATTGAAGAAAAAAATCATAAAATCCATTGAATTGAGTAGAATTGAGTGAATTTAGAAGAATTCAGAGTGAACATGAGAAAAAAATCAAGAGAATTCTAAAGAACTGAGGATGAATTCAAAAAATTTAACATAATTCCAAAGCATTCAGGATAAACTGATAAGAATTCAGAGTGAATTCCATATTAATTGAACACAATTTTAAAAAACCAAAATATTCTATTGATTTTAGTAGAATTGGAGTGAATTTACAAGAATTAAGGCGAATTCGAAAAAATGCATGGGAATTCCAAAGAATTCTAAAGAATTAGAAAAAATTTAAACGAATTCAGGATAAATTATTAAAAGTTCAGGGTGAATTTAAATTATTCAAGTTAAATTCACCAAAATTATCCAAAATACATCATTTAAATAAGTTTTAAAAAATCCGAAAAATATTCCAATAATTTTAGTAAAATTAGAGTGAATCTAGAAGAATTCAAGGGAATTTAAGAGACTTAAATGAAATTCATAAGAATTCAATGTAAGTTTCAAAGACTACAGGGTGAGTTCAATATAACTAAAAAAAAAACCTAAAAAAAATCCATTGAATTGAGTAGAAATGAGTGATTTTAGAAGAATTCAGGGTTCCTTCGAAAAAATTCAAAAGAACGGCAAAGAATTGGGAAGAATTTAAAAGGATTCATGATAAAATTATTAAGAGTTCAGGATGAATTTGAAACAATTCAAATTAAATTCAACAAAATTCAGGGTGAACTCAAAATAATTTAAGAGAATTGTAAAAAAAATACAGAAATCCAAAATACTCTATTGATTTAAGTAAAATTAGAGTGACTTGAGAAGAATTCAAGGGAATTAAATAGACTTCAATGAAATTCATAAGAATTTAAGGTGAATTTCAAAAACTTCACGGTGAATCCAATAAAGCTAAAAAAATCCATTGAATTAAGTAGAATTGAGTGAATTTAGAAGAATTCAGGGTGAATTCGAAAAAAAAAACAAAAGAATTTCAAAGAATTCCGGGTGAGTTCGAAAAAGTTCAACAGAATTCCAAAGAATTTTAAAGAATATTCAAGAAATCAGGACAAATTAATGAGAATTCACGGTGAATTCTGAATTAATTCAAATTTATTGAAAACACTTTAAAAAATCAAAAATATTCACAGATTTCAGTAAACTTGGAGTGAATTTAGAAAAATTAATGTGGATTTCAATAGAATTCAGTGTGAATTCAAAAATATTCAAGAGAACTCCAATGAATTCAAGGTGAATTAAAAAGAATCAAGAGAATTCTAAAGAATTAGAAAAAATTTAAAGGAATTCAGGATAAATTAATAAGAATTCAGGGTGAATTCAAAAGAATACAAGCTTAATTCAACAAAATTGAGGGTAAATTCAAAATAATTCAAATTAATTGAAAAAAATCCAAAATATTCCACTGGTTTCAGTAAAATTGAAGTGAATTTAGAAGAAATTAAGGGGATTCAAAAAACTTTGATGCAATTCATAATTATTCAAGGTGAGTTTAAAAGACTTCAGTAAAAAATCAATAAATTCAGTGAATTCAATACAACTAAAAAAAAATAAAAATAAATCTATTCAATTGAGTAGAATTGAGTGAATTTAGAAGAATTCAGGGTGAATTCGAAAAAATTCAAGAGAATTCCAAAGAATTCCCGGTGAATTATATTATCTGTTACTTTCAAATATTTAAAAAAATGTTAATGTAATTTAGCCATTTTTGTTTGAATTTGTTGTTTGGGACAGGTGAATGAAAAGACTTTTTCGTAATTTTTTGTTTATAATTTATAAACAAAGTCTTCTAAGATTTCGAAACGTGAAAAATAAATGGGACTTAAAATGGTCAACTTTTTTGTAACTAGCCTTAAGAGTGTTTAAGATAACATTTTCAAAACTCTCGTTAGGCAAAAATTGACTTTCTAGTTGGGTAAAAATTCTGCATTTTCATGTGCTTTAGGGGATTTGGAAAATTCAACAGGGAAAACTGATGCAAAGTAGTTTGGAAGGCGCGTTCATTATATGGTGTACCTTTAATTGTGATCATTTCATGAACACTGTGCTTCCTCATACACAGTAAAAAAAGGATAATTTTTGTTGCAGATCATTTTTCTCCAACGATAATTTTTGACTATCAAGTTCATAATCATTTTTTCATAATCAATTCGGATCATTTTGATCTACTTGCAGGGTTATGTGTCGGACTAAACAAAATGGCCGCCAGTTTTTGGCACGGATGTCATAACTTAAATATTTTGTTTAACGGCGCGCAAGTGACAACTATACTTAACAGAAGATACATTCTGTTACCAAGTTTCGTTATTTTTTAACTTTTCAAGTACATTACACGATCAGAAATCATAAAAAGCTTGCATATGAGTTAAAGTACTCCAAGATCGTCGCCCATCATGATTTGACCTGATTATACAATATACATGAACCTGAAACAAATCATTATGACCTCAAAAATCGTTCATTAATTCCGGCCGATCAAAATTCTCTTGATTTCGGTATCATTTTTGTTGCATATCAAAATGATATTGATTCCCGTATCATTTTGAACATTATTTTTCACTGTTTAAGTATAAAGCTGCCTAAAATTTTGGATCAGAATTCATTCCGAATCATTCCGACATCTGTATCCAAGCCAATCCGAATCAATCCGTTTCTGTGAGTGCAATGCGCATTGCATACGCGGATCGAAAAGGTTTGATGTTTGGGTTCGAACTGAACTTGGTGTTGATGTGCGGATTGAGAAAGATTGAAAATTTGCTTCGGATTGATTCGTATTTGTTTGGATACAGATTTCGAAATGGTTCGGATCAGTTCAGAATGAATTCTTATCTGAAAGTTTCGCCGGGGAAGTTTAGAAGGATATTTTAATTATGAGGGAACGTATTTAAGTTCATGAGCAACTGGATAGTTCTTATATTCTTAGTTAAATCTCCCGCCACCTTGGCGCCATCTGAAGTGACGCTTTAGAAGTAAAAAATATAATTTTCAATTACGCTTCTACCACGGCGATCATTTTATTATAGAGAGTCGACAAAATTGAAACTGTCAAACCCAATGTAAGAAAAGCAATCTTACAGGAAAAACTAAGGTTTCAATTTTGTTTCAACTCATTTTCTCACAGACTAATTTTGATGTTCAACTATGTTCGTTATCACATGTATCATAGTCCGTCTCCTTTTTTTTATACATAATCCTATTTTTTTAACTTAAATTTGAAAAACCCTGTAAAACGCCTAAAATCGAGAATTTTGATCCAATTTTCTCTTTTTTTATACAAAGTTTCTATTCATTTCTTAAGAATCATAAACAGAATTTAAAGACATTAGAAAACAAGACGCATAGAAAGAGATTCTTTTTCACGATATCAACTTCAAATATTTCCTAAATGATATATTTTCTAATTTTGGTATTTTCTACAAAACATTTGGATTCTTAACACGAAAATATGAATTTTAAACAAAAAAGTTTACTTTTAACCAAATAGTAGAATTTTCAACCGAAAAGAAAAATTTTCAACCAAAAAAAAAAATGAATTTTTAACAAAAGAGTTCATTTTTCACCCAAGTAGTTGAATTTTAAACAAAATAGTTTAATCCTCAACCAAAACAGATTAATTTTCAATCAAGCAGTTGAATTTCGAAGCCACAAAGACGAATTTTCTACACAACAGTTGAATTTTTAACATGAAAATATGAAGTTTCAACAAAAAAAGGAAAATTTTAATCAAGTAGTAGAATTTTCTACCAAAAATGTTGAATTTTCAACCCAACAAGACTAACTTTCTACCAAATAATTAAATTTGTAACCAAAAAGATGAATTTTCAACCAAACAGTTGCATTTGAACCAATAAAGATGAATTTTTAAGCCAAAAAGACGAATTTTCAACGAAAGAATTCAATTTTTAAAGAAGAAATATTTTTTACTCAAAAAAAAAACAAAATTTTCAACCATGTTGTTGAGTTTACAACTAAAGAAGACGAATTCTGAATATAAAATGTTAGTTGATATGTATGCCAGAAAAAATTTTAATTTTCAATATAACAGTGGAATTGTAAACTAAACGTATGCATTTTTAACTAAATAGTTTGATTTTCAACCCAAAAGATGAACTTTCAACCAAAAAGAATTATTTTCTGCCAAAAAGATTAATTTTCTACCGAAAAAGAACTTTCCACAAAATACATGAATTTTCAACCAAATAGTTAAATTTTCAACTTAAATTATCAATTTTAAACCGAAAATGCAAGTAAAAATTTTCAATAAAAAATAATTTTCAACAAAAAAAAAAACGAATTTTTCAACAAAAAATTTAATTATCAAGCAAAGAGATAAATCTTCAACCGAAAAAATGGATTTTCAACAAAGTAGTTCAACTCTCAACCAAGTAGTTGAATTTTCAACATAATAGTTAAATCTTCAACCAAAATAGATTAATTTTCAACTAAACAAAGTCGAATTTTCTACAAAATAGTAGAATTTTTAACACAAAAATATGATTTTGCAACGAAAAGGTTAATTCTTAACCAAATAGTAAAATTTTCTGCCAAAATAGTTGAATTTTTAAGCCGAAAAGACAAATTTTCAACCCAGAAGGATGATTTTTCAACAAAACTGTTAATTTTTCAGAAAAATAATTAAATTTGTAACCAAGAAAGATTAATTCTTAGCCAAACAGTTTCATTTTTTACCAATAAAGATGAATTTTCTACAAAAAAGTGGAATTTTCAACTAAGAAAGATTTTTTAGTCAAGAAAGCAAAAAAAAATGTCAACCAAATTTTTGAATTTTCAATCAAGTAGTTGAATTTTTAACTTAAAAAGACGAAATCCTGATAAAAAATGTAATAGTTGATGTTTCAACCAAAAATACTTTGATTTCCAATATAACAGGGGAATTTTAAACCAAATAATTGAATTTTCCATCAAACAAGATGAATTCTTCATAAAAAATGTAATAGTTGATATTTCAACCAAAAATATTTTTATTTTAAATAAATAGTTTAACTCAACCAAAAAAAGACGAATTTTCAACAGAAAAGTTGAACTATTAACCTGAAAATATGAATTTTCAACAAAAAAGTTAATTTTCAATTAAATAATAAAATTTTTAATAAAAGAAGAATTCTCATCCAAAAATATTATGGTAGACTTTTCAATTAAAAATAGTTGAATTTTCTTATTAGGTTCTATTAATTCAGTTCGCATTTAGGTTCGAAAACTGCTTGTTTGAAAAAAATGTTATCTTCATAATATTGTTACTTTTGTGAACAATAATTTAATTTTTTTTGTAGTCTAATCTTTTTTTTACTAGGATTTAAAAATCTTTTAAACATCTGAGAGCTTTCAACTGATGAAAATACGTTATAAAAAAATTTTAAAGTCCAAGTAAATAAAAACAGAAAAAGTAGGTTTTTCAAATAGTAATTTTTGTGTTTTCCAAATTATTCCTTCCTAGCTTACATACTTAAAAAAATACATTTAAAAAAATTCCTTGTACTTTCCTGCAATATTGACGAGATACCCATATGATAAAAAAATTTTTTAATAAAAAATGAAATCTCTTTTTAATCCCTTTTTTTACCTAAAATTGAACTACTAAACCGCTGCGATCCCTGCTATCATGATCAATCTCGAACCTGAAAAACAACTGAATTGCTTTCAATGTTCGCATCGCTTGGAATGAACCAGATGAGATTCAATTTTGTTGCAGTAAGTTTATACCAATTTTTTGGATCATAATGAATCTTTATTTTATTCTGTGCTCGTTTAATAGTATTTTTAGTTTCAAAGCGTTACTCCAGGAGGCAAAATTTTGGCGGGAATTTCAACATGTTTCTTGAATCTCTCACTTCTCAATGATAAAAATCAAGTTTCTCAACATCATACCTATATCTAAAGAATATATTAATGCGTACCTTGCGGCAAAATTTCTTTAAAAAATATTTCCTGCTTTATATGGGAAATTAGCCTTAAGCAAAGACCGTGCGACGGAATTATCGCAATATGTTGAACCAGTTCCGTCTTTGGATTTTCAGTCTGTGTACACGGAAACGTACACACTTTCAGGTCTATAAAGTGCGTGCGTAAATACGTATAAATGGTAATGAATGGTAATGAATTGTAGCAGCTTTACGGGAAAGATGGACGAGTGCTCATTAAGACATGAAGATCTGAAACACTTCACGAGTACGTTTACCTTTTTCATAAAAAATGAAACTGGCTGCGTAGGTGTAGGTGGGCGAAAAGAGAGCCAATTACTCTCCCCGTTTTTACGCATCGTTAGTTTACTTTCAATTTTTTATAATTATTTTTTGATCTGTACTTTACTCATACATGAAAATCATTGTTCACATACTTCATTCATAAGAACAAAAGTGCTTCATTAATTATTTTGTCCTGCAATGTAAAAATATTGCTGCGAAGTACTATGGGTGTATTTACTATAGGTCTATTTATTTGTGCTCATCTTATGAGTACTTCGCTTTCTTATAGGTATCAAATAAATTTGCTTTCTCATAGAGGAAGATTGTTCTCTTACAAGAGAAAAAAAATGGACACTTTAAATATTTTTCAAGCTGTTTCTGTTTTACCGAAAATTAGAGAGACTATCAAAAGGTCAGCCAATGTGTTCTGTTATAACGAACAACTTTTCAACTTATGGTTGTATTATATTCCAAGTAAAACACAAAATTTCCTCATATAAACAATGTATCCTATTTTATGAAACTTTGTAAGTCGCTATTGATTGATCATGAAAGGTCATCGAAGGTTCGTCAACAGGTCAATCGACGCGTCTCGAAGACGCGAACAGTTACATCAAATACAGTACTCTTGTATTCCTTATATAAAAAAATCCTGCTGTAATTGTGGTACATAATTTTGTTTCAAAATCAAAGAACGGTATTGGTAGGTCATGGAAGGTCATGAAAGGTTGTTCAGTAGGTAGATCGATGCGTCTTGAAAATGCGAACAAATACATGATATACAGTACTGTTGTATCTTCAGTATTAAAAAAGATTCACTTATATAAGCAAGATAAATAATATATTTTGAAAAATTATAAATAGGTATTGTTAGATCATAACAGGATATGGAAGGTTCTTCGTTATGTCATTCAACGCGTTTCGAAAGCGCGAACAAATGTATCAGACGTATTACTGTATGCAGTATACCTAATATCAAGGAAGTTTTTCTAATATAAGCAGAAAAACCACTTTTTTGAAACTTTATAAATCCATACTAGTAGGTCACAAGAGGTTCGACAATAGGTCGATCGATGCGTCTAGAAGACGCGAACAAATCAATCAGATATAGTATCGTTGTATTTCGAATGTCAAAAAAGTTTTTCTCATATAAACAAGATAAACAATATGTTTTTAAGATTTATAAATAGGCATTGTTAGATCATAAAAGGACATGGAAGGTTCCTCAATGTGTCATTCGACGCGTCTCGAAGACTCGAACAAGTATGTCAGATATATTGCTGTAGTATTCCTAATATCAAGATAGTTTTCATCATATAAGCAGAATGAACCATTTTTTTTTTGAAGTTCATAAATCCGTAGTAGTAAGATACAAAGTGTTCCATGAAGGTCGATCGATGCGTCTAGAAGGAGCGAACAAATACATCACATATAGTATCGTTGTATTTCGAATATCAAAAAAGTGTTTCTCATATAAACAAGATGAACAATATATTTTTAAAAATTATAAATGGGCATTGCTAGATCATGAGAGGACATGGAAGGTTCTTCAATATGTCATTCGACGCGTCTCGAAGGAGGTCATAAAAGTTTCCACAGTAGGTCGATCCATGCGTCTGGAAAACGTGAACAAATACATTATATACAGTACTGTTGTATCTCCATTAAAAAAATTTCACTCATATAAACAAGATAAACAATATATTTTGAAAAAATATAGACAGGCATTGCTAGATCATGAGAGGACATGGAAGGTTCTTCAATATGTCATTCGATGCGTCTCGAAGGCGCGAACAAATATATCAGATATATTGCTGTAGTATTCCTAATATCAAGATAGTTTTCATCATATAAGCAGAATGAACCATTTTTTTATACTTCATAAATCCGTACTAGTAGGTCACGAAGGGTTCCACAAAAGGTCGATCGATGCGTTTAAAAGACGCGAGCAAATACATCACATATAATATCGTTGTATGTCCGATATTAAAACAGTTTTTTCCATATAAACATGTTTTTTTTTCAAATTTCTAAACACAGAAAAACCACTTCTAATTGACTGATTTAGTTCAAAATCCTATCAGACATGGACATCAATTGCAACTACAATTCATCCAACTTTCATGACCATTGCTCTTTCACTTTTTGAGATATGGCAAACAAAAAAAAGTTACATACACGCACAAAACACACACACACACACACGGAAATTTTCAGAAAATTTCATTTTCGAGTCCCTGAGGTCGAATCATGTCGAAATATGTAAAAATGTAGATTTAAAAATTTAGGTCATTACAAATCTCCTTCTATGAGGAAGCAATTGAAATTTTTTCATGAATTGAAATAAGGGTCGAAATAAGGTATATGAAAAAAATTACTGGATCGAAGGAAATGCGTTTCTTTGGCTTGTTCCCTTGTACTAAGGATTTGTATACTTCATTTGAGTAAATATTGTTTAGAGGCAAAAAGTCATGCCTCGATTGGAAAAAAAAATTTAATTTAATATTTAATACTTGATTAATAATAAAATAAATAAATTAAAAAAATTACTGGATCGAAGGAAATGCGTTTCTTTGGCTTGTTTCCTTGTACTAAGGATTTGTATACTTCATTTGAGTAAATATTGTTTAGAGGCAAAAAGTCATGCCTCGACTTAAAGAAATACATAATTTCTTTGGTGGTATTTTTTTAATATAAAAAAAATATTTCTTTGCAATAATTAAATGTGAGAATTATTAAGTCAAAGAAATAATTTCTCAAAAGCTAAGAACCTAGTTCCTTTAAATCTGATTCTCACACCCTGAGAAATATTTTCTCATTGCAATTAAATCGATTCTTTGAAGTGATAAATACGTATGTAAATTAAGTAATTCATCAATGTGTGGATCAAGTAATTTAGGTTTCTTTGAGGAAAAGAAATATTTTTTTCCAGATAAATAATTATTCATCGAACTAAAAATTTACACTTTAGTTATGATGAAAAGATGTGATGATCGAGGATTTCAGGTATGTTACTGTCATCTGATATATTGGAAACAAATGCGAATCGGGGGTCCAATATTATGGGTCATATTATACTTTCTCTGTTCTCACTGACTGTGCTTGAAATCTTTTGGAAATTTTCGTTTACCCCGTGAAAATGATAAAAATTATTACTATAAAGATGATATTATATTAATTATAATAAGTATAATTATTATTACATTAAACTTCTAAAGAAATGAAACATTTAAATTTTTGTATTTCTACTATATATATTTCTTATACAATGGTGGTATTTTGTAGGTCAATGTAATATTCGTTTTATTTCAACTCGGATTTTGAGCTACGCTCATTTTTATAAATTGCATTGTTTTTAAATAATTCTCTCTTTTCTTTGAGTTGTTATTTGGTTCTTTGAATCAATTAATATTTTGTCAACATTCTTACAGGCTTGTTCTGAACAATATATCGCATCTTAGGACCACAGAAATGTTTACTCCCATTAAAAATCGATATCTTTGTTTCCAAGAAATATTTATTAAAATTTAGGGTGAGCGTCTTTGAACCAAGGAATCACATCTTTCAATTTGAAAAACTTTAACTTCAGCCTATGGGCATTAATTTGCTTAAAAGATATATTTTCTTGATTTAGAATCACATTTGAATATATCAACTACTTAATTTTTATTCACAAATCTTTTATTCTTTCAACCAATAACCTGGTTCATTCGCTTAGTTAATATTTCACTGTCGGAAATAATTATTTATTAATTTTCTTCTAATTTCATACTTTTGGTTTGGATAAAACAATTTTACTTCCTCATAGAGGGAGGTTTGTGATGACCTAAATTTTAAATTCTACTTTTTTGACATATTTCGATATAATTCGACCCCAGGAACTCAAAAATGCAATTTTTGAAAAATATCCGCGCGCGCACGTATGTGTATGTGTAACTTTTTTCTGTTAACCATATCTCGGAATGTAAAATGACTATGATCATAAAATTTCGACTAATTGTAACTTTGAAAATAAATGTTTACCCTGTTTACGTGAGAAAAGCTTTTTTGATATTTAAAATACAACAATACTGTATCTGATTTATTTGTTCGCGTTTTTGAGACGCATCGATTGACCTATTGAAGGACCTTTCATGACCTTCGATGACCTACTAATACCGTTTTTCAATTTTTAAATTAAATTATTTACCCTGATTACATGAGAAGAACTTTTTTGATATACGGAATATAACAGTAGTGTATTTGATGTAATTGTTCGCGTTTTTGAGTCACTTCGAATGATCTATTGAGGAACTTTTGATGATCTTTCATGATCTATCAAGAGAACTATAAAATTCCAAAAATTGTTTACTTTGTTTATATAAGGAAAACTTATTAAATACTTGCAATACAACAGTACTCTATCTGAAAAAGATGTTCGGTGCAATAGGATGCATTAATTTATCTTTTGATAGTCTGATTTTCTGGAAATATGATTTTCGGTATAAGATAGAAACATCAACTTGATGAAATATGTGCTAGCTTTTTTTTTTAGTGAAAAGAATCCTCCCGCTATGAGGAAGCAAATTTATTTGATGCTTGTGAGGAAGCAAAGTGCTCATAAAATGAGCACAAATGAGTACATCCATAGTGAACACACCCATAGTACCTCGCAGCCGTATCTTCGTATTGAAGAAATGTTTTATAGGACGTATTCAGTACGATCATTTCTTTGAATCAAGTGAATTTTCTTTGATTCAAGGTTTCTTTTCTCGATGTACAAATATTATCACGAATCAAAAAAACTCGACATCTTGCCAGCTTCGAAAAAAACCGAATTCCAACCTGCTTTTCTTTGCGACTTTGTTCATTTCGAAATCATGACGGAAGGTATTCGCTTGTTATATTATTTGTGTCAAAAGCCGTGAATATTTTATGAAAATTTTTGCCCTTGAGTATTTCACCCGAGATTTACATTCCTTTATCTGCTCTTAAAGCTGATGCGAGTAGAACTGTCAACTGCTGAATATATCTTCTCAAAACCCTTGCTTTGACATTTACGAGAACTCGGTGAAAATCAATCGATCATTCTTTTTCATAATAATGCATGCGATATGACACCACATAATTCACGGATACCTGTGCATTTATGGAAAGCGGCGACTTTAAGTCTAGACGAAGAATAAATTCGCCTGAACAGGAGTCAAAACTTAGTCCAGTGCTCGCCGGTTTCTATTTGAATACAATTTGTCCCATTGTGCATTTTAAGTGGTTCCACGAGTCCGGTGAAATATAAGTCCAAAGGGTATTTTCACACAGACAAGGCGGTTGAAAATGTAGTACACTACTCTGATTTATTGATGGTTTATTCTTTTATGGAGCCCAAAATGTTTTTTTCTTGGTTTTTTATGATTGTATATACATAACCGGTACCGGTGAAAATAATTTTTTGTAAGGAAATTCATTTGAGGCGGGATCGTGAAAGGGATGAGAATTGTGACTGAATTCACTCTTTCCCCCTCCCCAACCGTTTTAAAATCAATCTTACCAAGGAAGACTGGAAAGAGTGAGGCGTGTTACTAAACGGGCAAGAGTATGGCATCCGTAACGACTAGTTTTGAAGCGGATTTGGATAGGATTTTTACGAGAAAAACGAAAAAAAAATTTTTTTACTCTACGACTGATAGTTTTCGAGAAAATGGACGATAAATATTACAAATCACAGAAATACTGCACAATGAACAAACATAATATGGGATAATGGTAGCGAAATGATCCCAAAAATAGTTATTTACATTTGATTTCTTTGAAAGAACCAAGCTTGTATGTCTAAAAAAAGCCCAGCAGTCCCGGCGGTATCGAGCGCCGCCGATGCACCGCAATACTCTTTATTTCCTCTAAAACCAAAAAAAACGTCATTTTTACTTCATGGCTTCAAGAGTAAAAATCCTGATTTTTGTTTCGAGACAAAGAAAAACGCGTCGAACTTGAGAAAAAATCAAAAATATTTTTGATCTTGAAAAAAGGGGTCAATTTTTTTTTCAAAAAATGGTTATAATCATTCAATAGATCGTAAAAAAACTATCAAAGACGTAAAGGTCGAAATTTCATTTATTCGATACGAAAGCAATTCAGTACGTTCAAAGTATTTTGCTTAAAACACACTTTTCAAAAAACGGGTAAAAAGATAATTGTGGGTACCGGTAAATTTTTTTTTACCGGTACCGACAATTTTTTCCTGAATAATAGATTTGATGATTTCACGATTGCTTCTCTATGTTTTCTTGGGGAAATATTGTATTTTTTTGCGATGACGGTTGTTTTGTCAAATGAAATTCTATGTCCTGTTCCGATATGATGCTCAGCTATAACAAGAAAATCATGGACCTTCTAACTAACGATACTTATAAAAAACTTAAAAAAGACCCCACAAAAACAATAGTCAGCAAAACAAAAACCCTTCTCAAAGACTCTAAACTTGACAACAAAACAATATCTAACTTAATACCTACTAATCCCATCACTCCGAAACCT
>JAUMHM010025849.1:0-16472 GCA_032362435.1 Melikaiella ostensackeni
TTCGAAAAACGAATTTAATACTTGGGTCAATAAAAAACGACGTCTTTCAAAAAACTAGTAAAGATGTCACTGAACGGCTTGGAATCAATGTTAGGAAAATTGGGCTTACATACGATATATAGAGTTTCTTTCAAAAGTAATTTGATTGTAAAATTGAGTAAAGATAAATATGAGAAACTTGATAAACAATGTGTGATTTACAAATGTAAATGTAGACTATGTGATGCTGTTAATATAGGGCAAACAAGAAGGTGACTTAGAACAAGGAAAGAGGAACATGAACCTAATTTTCATAGAAATGCAAGATATTATTCGGTCATTCAGAGTCATTAAATGGATACATTGACTTTAGTTTCGGTCAGAATTTTGAATATGTGTAAATCAATTTTCAATAAAGGAATGAAATAATCGACTTTGGTTTTCATTGCGAATAGTTCGCCTATGTCAAAATCAATTTCAATCAATGAATGAAATATGTACCAAAATATAACAATTGCTATCAACTATCTCTGTTTTGTTTTCAGATAATAATGATTCTCTAATCTAACAAAATTTTTATTTCTGTACCTGTTGTTTTTCTGTAAATCAAGCCTAATGAGGAAGTCTAAATTGGCTTTGAAACATGTTGGTCCCACGTAGTATGAAAAGACGGAGAAAAGAAAAAGTGAAAAATTGCTTTTGGTCGACTCTTTCTTTTTCTCCCTCCTTTTTTCTTTTTTATTTTAGATTTATTGTACATTTGTCTCTAATGTCTCTTTTGATTTGTGAACTTCTTGGGTGTTCTTTTTTAGTACACAAAAAATTTTTATAAAAAAGCAGATGTTATTTCGATCTTTAAGAAATTTTAAAAGAAAGACATTGAACAAAGACTTTTTCTAAACTGCAGGGTTGCCTATGAATACTGAAGATTTCTCTTAATTGAGGTATTAATGATTAACTCAATTTACCAGAAGATATATAATTTATTTGAATATAGTTTACGAATTTCAGAAAGTTAGTAGTTTTCAGAAATGTGTTATGGTTTTGGATTATTACCTTTTTTTCATTTGAAAATGGGAATAATCTGAATAGATTGGTTATAAATCAACCTACATATGATATACTATTCATTTACAAATTGTAATGCAAAACCTGAGATTGACCACCACCTACAGACATAGAAAAAAATTTCACTCATCAAGATGTCAACATATTGACCATTTACAGGTATGACTCCAGAGAGTGTTAGTAGTAAGACCGGTAAGCAAAACTAGATTACAAGATATTTATCTTGTGTATTTTAATAATTTTTTTCAAACGAAAAAACATACATTGACTGAAATAGCATTTTTAATGATAAAATATTGAAGATAGTTAAAACAAATTCTATTTGTCAACTTCTACTAATTTCTATCGATTTTTTTGATTTTTTTAGAATAATTTTTTAAAATACACAAGATAAACATCTATTGAGGAATGAGGGTATGATATAATAAATTGCAGGAAGGGGAACACTTCTGAACTATGAACTACTATTCATATCTTGTGTCATTTTTAAGAAAAATAAGATTTTTAATCGTGAAAAACGAAAAATTCGTTTTTCTCAAAATCGCGTAGTGCGATTTTTTCTTCCATAGCTTAAAATAACCGGGAGCATTCCCAAAACTCATACAAAAGAAAATCTGCATATGCAATCACGTTTGGGTTGAATTTGATCAAGGCTATCCGTATCCATCTACCAAAATATTTGGCTAAAACAGCCAAAAAATTCAGTTGAGTCAACCAAATATTTGGTTGGGCATGCAATTTTTGTCATTTTCACTTGATAATTGAAAGTTCTGACATTCCGAATTCTCATATGTGCACCAAATGTTAATTTTACAAAAAAAATATTTCTGCAGGATTAAGCATTCGAATTTTGAGCACACGTCGTATCTCATGATATCAAAAATTCCAAACATTCAGAACTTTTTCGACAGATTTCAAAAGAATTTATCATTTCGAGAGATTGACGGGAATTCGAAGGATTTTATGGGACTTCAAAGGTTTCATGCAATCGCAGGAAATGTCAGATATTTCGAGCGATTTCAAAAGAATTCAATGGATTTTCATTGACCACAAGGAATTGATTTTGAAAAGATTTCACAAGATTTCAATAGATTTTAAAGGATTTCATGGAATGTCAAAGGATTTTGTGGCTTTTCTAAGACTTCCTGGTTTTCTAAGTAATAAGGGAATTCAAAAGAATTTAACGCATTTTAAGAGATTCCTAGGGATTTGAAAGGATTTCAACTTATTGGAAGCGACTTCCAAGTTTTTTAAAGATTGTCAGGGATTTAACGAGAAGTTTCCAAGATTTTCAGAGTTTTCAGAGAATCCTAAATTATTGCTAGTAATTTCAAAGGATTTCATTGATTTGAAAGAAATCGATGAAATCCCATTTATTTCTGGAAATGTGGAAGAATTTCAAGTGATTTTAAGAGTCTTCAAAATATTGCCAGAAATTTACATAGTCTTATATGTTTTTCATGAATTTCATAGGATTTCAAGCGAAATCGAAGATTGCAAAGGATTTCGGGGGGGTATCAACGAATTTTGAACGATTTTATGTGATTGCGAAGTTGTGAAGGGATTCTAGGTTCAATCCTT
Organism: Melikaiella ostensackeni; assembly: GCA_032362435.1. Lineage (NCBI taxonomy): Eukaryota > Metazoa > Arthropoda > Insecta > Hymenoptera > Cynipidae > Melikaiella > Melikaiella ostensackeni. Next base: position 2,629 of record JAUMHM010025849.1, read on the forward strand.
TCATTTAAGAATAATGAAGATATAAGCGTCCGTGAATCTGACAGCTAATTTATTTCCAAACAATTCAACGTGTGTAGCAATTGTTGGAATCTAAAAATACTTTATAATTAAATTTATCGCGTTTGGAGGACATTTGTTAATTTTACTGAAATTAATATTGTACAGATTAATTTTCGAAGATTTTCTTTATCTTTGCAAATACTTCAAAACTATAAGCTTAATAAGTTTCATTTATGCCATTATTCTTCCTCAATGATATTTTTTTCTTTCTCTAAAAATGTCTAATTCTTTCACAATGGGACTGTCAGCATTAAGTCTACTATTACTTTTAAATTATCCTGGAAAACCTGGAAAACTAGTTACGTAATATTGTGGAAATATTCAGTTGAGAATTATTAGTATTTATAGTATTGGTTATTTGTGATCAGAAAAGAAATCTTCTGCAAGTTGTTCATTTTAAATAAGATGTTTTATTTTCCTGTTAAAAAATTGATATCAGGTTTGAACAAAGCATATCTGGTAGTTTCCTATTTGCTTACCATTAATTGGTTACCCGAAGCATTTCCGTTGATTATTACATTTGTAATTGATGGTATTTAGTATTTACAAAAATATCCGACTGTTCTGCCACTTCTAGCTATTATTGGAGTCGTACATTCTTCTGTAAAATAGGTATATTTTTGTAAAACCTAATGTAGAAGAGTAGATAATGAAACAAGCTTTGAAGTTTAGAAATAGCAGTTAAAGACAATTACTAATAAGTCTCTTATTATTGTCAATTAGATTTTTTCATTCAAAAAATTTGAGTTTTGTTAAAACTTCACAGAACTCAGTTTACTTACTCATGCCATGTTTTCTTTGCGAAAATCTAGGATATGGTCTATACGATGGTACGTTGCCTGTACATACATATTCTAAGCCCAATGCTTGTGGTTCAACGCAGGCGTCTGTGAATCAATTGATATTTATTAGCTATTATTCACTTACACAAATATTTCAATGGTGTAAGAATATAGTTTCTTGAAGTAACGAACAGTATGAAAAATTCACACAATCTGCTATTTTTGTTACATTGGCTCGTTATTAACTTTGAGACTCAGAAAATTATACCTTCCTATTTTTTTAACATTTACTTCATATTTTTACAAGCACTCTGAAGTAAAATCTTAAAATTCAATCTATGATGTTGATGTAAGGTAATTTTTCGAAACATCAAAAGATTCCTGTCAATTTTTCGAAGCATCAAATGACTTCTCTCAGACAGCAAATCTGACAATCTTATATTGTACATAAAATATATTCTTGAACTCACCCAAAGCATCATCTGGAGTAATATAATAACCATATTTACGACTATGAACAAAGCAGAATAGAAACACAACAATTAAAAATCTCATTGCTGTAAATTTTAAAAGACTTCAATTAAGCTACTTTCAAATTCTGTAAGTGAATAAGTGAATATTCATTTAGTGTTCTTGCTTTATATATGTCAGTCAACACCAAATATTTACTTATCCAGATAAAAAATTGCATCATCAGAGTATATTGTCGACAATGATAAAAGTGAAACCTGTCAACTACAGGTGTAAGCTAAGTCTAACCTACAAATGCTGTTAAAATTTATGAGAAGATCCAATTTCTATCCAAAATAACTTTGATTTTGCAGAATTTAAAATATTTTAAGCCATTCGGCATCAAAAAAATGTATCATTGCTATTACCAACTCTCTCATGAGCTCATGTACGATGTGTGAATTCAAACATTATAGCTTTGATATTAAATACACTTTTCGAGTTTTTGCAGTATCGTTTCATCCCAATAAAAATTATTCAAATAATGTATAAGACAAATGAAAATTATACATAATTTTTACCACTATGCATAACTTTTCCGCCTGTGAATCAAACAGTAAACCAGTTGTCTCTGTTATTAACTTAAATCTGCCCGCCAGATTATTGACATTTTTTCCTGCCCCTTACATAATACAATTTTTGTAAAGATTGTGAAATGCGTCAAGTGTGATTAGTATATTAGATATTAAATAACCATGGAATTCAAATGTACTCGCTCTATTCAAAAACTGTGTCATCAGAATCATGTGAAAAATGTTTATAATGCAAATTCGATGTTGGTTTTACTGACACGTCTTTAGGCCACTTCATGGCTACGAATATATAAGAAGTCTCTCAATTTTTCGAAACGAAAAACTCAATATACTACGCAATAATCAATTCAGGTAAAATTTATTCCTTGTTTTGTGTATACAGATGACGGCGATCGAGATGACGCCTGTTTCTTATAAGCATAAGACGATGTACACAAAGATCCTTTTCAAACATACCTAAGAATCGATTAACGGTTTTTGAGTTTAACATACACATTGTGTCAGATCTGCCAAATCATTTGGAAATATCAAAAACACTTCAAGACATTACTATGTTATCATAATATCTCAATGAATTGACATATTCCTTTTTTCTTAGACTTCGATTTCTTAAAATGTCGATTTCAAGCCAATAGCCCTCGCTCTAGAGCAGATATTTTATTGATTCAAAGGAATATTCTTTGAAGTAGTAATAATTCATTAATTTCGGTTCAATAAAGTGATGCTATAAATGACATGGTGACATTCGAATCAATTGTCACCTCCTATAACTATTTAAATAATTAATTAGTGACTAGCATTTTCTATTGATCCAATAACATCTCTTCCTCAGTGATGAAGGCAATACAACGTTTGCAGTGGAACTATCGGAATGTAATTAAAAAACGTTTATTCTTTTATCCGACCCAAATAAATAAATAAAATAGTTGCCATTAAAAAGTAATTTTCAAATTTTTGAAAATATTTCATTCCATTATTTATCATAAGATTCTAATCATACTCGCTGAAGTCAAAATACGATATAGAGAATTTTGAATACACAGTTGATCTTTACGACTTCAGATAAATAATTGCAAATTTATAATTACACGTAAGAAATAATGCTTCAAATGGTTTATCCAATTTTCAAAAATGGTTTTATCGCGATCTATTTCATGCTCTTATCAGAGAATCATTTCCTGTTATTCAGAAATATGAAAATTATCACCAGTTACGGTGGTAATGATATGACTTTTAATAAAAATCAAAAAAGGATTTGTAAAAATTAAGTTGCGGCTCAGAATTAATAATTTTCTCTAACTATTAATTGATTTATTTTTGACGAAACACAATATGAGATCTGCTTTTGAACGAAAGTTATTGACTCAAAAGCATTTTCTTTCGATCAAATAGCATTTCTTTCTCATTGGATATTTCATATTCGTATAGCATTTTATTGAATTTTTGAAAAATAGTAAAAATTCAAAACACTAATAGCACTTTCGACAATTTCAAAGAATATTCGCAGATTTAACTAATCAGACAAATCTTCTTTTGATGAAAAACATCTTATAAAAACTATAAATTATGTAGTTTTTTTCATATAACACATACAGTTTTCTATTAAAATTTTACCAATATGTTAATTATTTGACAAAAAATATTATAGAAAAATACCTTCATTCACTGTATGGTACTAATGCTTTACGTTTTTCCAGAATCATAATTTGTTTGGCACAATACTGCAAAATCATGCCCTCTTTACAGATAACAAGTGATAATGTTTGACCAACCCCGGTACGCAAACTTCTTTCTTGAACAAAGATTATATTCACAGAAAACAGTGATATCGTTTTTGTTGCAACTTATTTATTATGTTCTCAAAATAAGACATTTTTTCTCAAAATGGGAATACTTCAAATTCAAAATTGGAACATGAACAAAGCTGAATTCTCATCTTCCGGTCTCATTTTTGTTGCAACTCAAAATAACACTGAATCGGCGTGCTTTTGAGAATCAGTGCTCTTCTGTGTTTTCCTGCGATTGAAAAAACTTTTGGAACAAAAATTTTAAATTACAGATTGCATCGTCAAATAAACGAAAATAATGAATATTCGTTCCCTGTAACAAGCCGATTTATTTTTCATATTTACTAAACTAATATAAACTATACATTTTCTCCATCATGCTCATTTTTTAATAGTTACTTCATAATATGAAAATATTCAATTGGTAATTACACAAGCACACCAAAAAAAGTGACATGTGCTGTAAACTAGACCACCTATCTATATGTTTTTGGGTTCGCTGAATCCAAATCTGGGATCCGTTTGACCCAATCAGATTTCGGTACATCTATAACCTCAAAAAATAATTTAAGAACATTGAAATGATCAATTTTGAAGTTCAGGCGTAAGCATTTATTCATTTTTTCCTGTGGTATCATCCTCTTTTATTCTCAAGAGATCTATGAAGAGGCTTTCTCTTATGTTTTATACTCTTTCCAACATGCTTTCTTTTCAACGTCCAACAATAATCAGCCAGCATATTTCTATCCGATCTTCCTTGATATCGTCGTTCGATTTCTGTTATATCTTGGTGAAATCGGTCTTCTTGTTTTTCACTGTAAACTCCTAAATTCATTGAAAAATAATCGAGGTGGAAGAAGAGGAATTACAGCTTCAGATTCATCAAACACCCCATTTTACCAAAGTTTTTTACCATATCAGCTACTATTTTTTGTAGTTCGATAATTTTGGAAATTTTTTTCTTAAATACTCGAAGCAACTTCCTTTTCCCTTGAGGACTTTGACAAACTGTTTCATCAGACCAAGTTTTATGCGGAGAGGAGGAAGTAATACTTTTTTTGGGTCAATCAGAGAATTAGCGATAATTTTTTTAGAACCTGTTTGAAATGATGTTCTCTTTGGCCTTGTTTTATGTTCATAGTGATTGTCTCGATCCCGACTACGCCATACGCACAAAAAGCAAGGGTTGTTTGTAAAGCCTGATTGCTGTCCTATAATGAAGTTCAAAATTTTGATATCGTCACAAACTTAACAATCATGTTCTGGATATATCATTTTTTCTAAAAAAAACTGCAATATTACTGTATTGCTCTTTCAGCTCAGTTGAATGTGCTATTCGTGTGGGAGCCAACATATTAGTACTATGAAGCAGTACTACTTTCAGACTTATTTTAGACGAATCAATAAATACCCTCCACTCATCAGCTTTATAAATGACTGACTTCAATTTATTCATCAATCCACTGATGTCATGACAATATACCAATGAAGGTTCTCTTGTTTCTGAAAAGTACTTTCAGAAATTCTTCTCCCTATCTCTGTAATGATTCCCATTCATGACCTCTGATAACAAATTTTTACTTTTTAGCACTGATGCAAAATATTCTGTACCATCCTTGGGTAATCCTAAGTCTCTTACAAGATCGTTCAATTCTCCCCACGTAAAAATTTTGGGAACTCTATTACTTTTATTGTATGGGATGAAATCCGGTCGTGTTATCATAATTGCTCCCATCATCAGCCTCCAACGATTGAGTAGGTCTCGTTACTGTTGCAACATCGACATAAGGAATGCTTCATCAATCAATATTATATGGCAACTAGCGCATATTTTGTGTGAAACCAATTTCTCTCTTTGATCCATAACATTGAGACCAAAACTTTTTAATAAATTTTAAAAATCTTTACAGAAATGAGTTTATGGTCGCTCAGTACCTGATAGTTATTACAAATATAGCAGAATACATCAGGGACTCAAAAACATATGGGTATGGCGATCTAGTTTACCGCACATGACACTTTTTTTGGGTGTCTGTGTTATTAATATTTACAGTTTTTGGGTATTTGATACCTACATCAGAAAAGAAACTCCCAACAAAGTCTTCATTCTAAATAAGATTTTTTATTTTTCAGTTCAAAACTCCATATCGAGCTTACATAAAGAATATTTAGTAGTTGTATGTTAGATTAAGATTGATTGGTTACGACGTGCATTTCAGTTCATTATTAACTTTCTGATCAATAGTATTCAGAATTCACAGATATAGCCGAGTATTGTGCCATTTCTAGCTGTTATTGGATTTGCACATCCATCTGTAAAATAGGCATATTTTTGTAGAATCTAATATAGATGAATGAATAATGAGATTAGCATTCAAGTTTAGGAGGGAGTTAAAAGAAGTTAGTAAGAAGTCTCTAATAATTAATTAGGTGATACCATGGAAAAAATTATAGTGTTGAATCTTCACAGAAATAAATTTACTTACCAAGAGCTGCTTCGCTCGACCAGTATGTACGATATTTGCCCGCTGGTACATGGCCTTTACATATAAAGTATGTGCCCAATGATTCTGGTTTAGCACATGCCGCTGTAAATTAATTTAATGATCTTCAATAGCTATTATACATTTATACACACTATGATGTGAGAAATTGAAATCGAACAATAAAAATTATTATATCATAAAGTATAGGTCCAAGAATTGAAGTTTGGCACCCGGATCTCCCACAAAACGTTACAGATAAAAAGAAATACACATATATCTTATGCCTGTGTAAAAATTGCGCTAATAGTCCCAAACAATATTGGGGCTTATTTAGGGGCCCCAACAAGTTTCTCTTATCAGGGTAGCTCTCATCAGGACCTACTGTGGTCCAAATATGGCAATCCATTTCATTAAAATGACATCCATAATAAGCCCCCTATTGCGGTCCCGGACAGGATCGATTAGGGTCCTGAGTAAGTTACATGATCAAAAACATTTTTTTGCAATGTGGAGAAAATAATTTGAAAATCTGACATGCTGAATTTATACACAGAAAAATTTTAGGTACAAAATGCTCGATTTATGCCATTTTGATATTGCGTGAGAAATCTTTTGAACCACTAACATATCTTCTTGAATATATTTTTACAACATATTAAAACTTTCTGTTCAGAAAAAAAAATTTCTCTGAATTATAAATGCTTGAAGTTGTTTCAGAATGCTTTCAGAATCTGAGGCAGTTTTTGGACACGTATAGTTTGTTCCCGATCATTATAATTATAAATTTTTAGCAAATCATTGAAAAAACTTTAAGCATTCATGACTTAAGGAAAACAATTTTTTCAACGGAAACTTTTTCAATATGTTCTCAGAATATACTCTAGAAGATTTTTTTATGTTTTCAAAATTTTCTCATGCTATACCGGACTCATTCGTCAATGAACAAAAGAATAAGAACGTCATTTATTTAGAAAATGGCCCTATTGGAACCCTAGCCAGGGCCCCTGACATCAACTGGAAATCAAAAAGGATTATGCTTAGGGGCCTCATCAAATTTCCTTCCACGTCCCCCAACAATTTTGCGGAACCAAAGTGGTAGAACCCGTAACGATTTGCCAGAAACGGACCCTGAAAGCAATAGGGAAACCCCATCTGGGCCCCAATAATATCCAATCAACATTTCTACACGGGTGTTCGCGCATCTACGACAAATCTCAAAATATAGAACAATGGCGAATTTTTTGTTATCTTGGTACAAAATCAATTTTTTAATAGATGAGAAGGTTTCTAAAAATTAGTATTTACAACTATAATTACCGTCCGAAAACCACGCAGCAATATCAAAATCCAGATACTTCCGTAAATGTATTATTTTTGAAAAAAAGAGAACAATCACGTTTTTATTTAATGAAATGATATTTTCTTATTGATAAAGATTTTTTTATTAATGGAAAGGTTTCTGCAAGTTAAAACTTACACCTATAATTATTCTCCGAGATCTACACAGCAATAAAAAGTTTCTTATACATCGTAAATTGTCATTGAATTTAAATTAATTGTATAAAATTATGCTTCTTGAATAGTAGATGTTACTTTTATAAATGATTTATAATCTAGAAAACAGTTGACTTTTCAACCCAGAAAGATGAATTTTCAACCTGAAAAGTTGAATTTAAAAAAAAAAAAAAATTAACCAAGAATGATGAATTTCTGACCAAAGAAGACAAGTATTTTACAATGAAAGATAAATTTTAAGCCCAGGACGAATTTTTTAGAAGAGAGATGAATTCTCAGCCTTGAAAATTTAAATTTTCAACAAACAGGTATTTTCAACCAAGAAAGATGAATTTTTCACCAAAGAAGATGACTTTTTTGTCCGGGAAAATGAGTTAACAAAAAATCATCTTGAATCAAATAGTTGATTTTTGAACCAAATAGTGGAATTTTGAAATGAAAATTTGAAACTTCAGCCAAAAACAGTTGCATTTTCAACCAAGTAGTTGAGTTTGCGAGCAAAAAAGACGCATTTTTCAGAAGACAATTGAATTTTCAAGGTGAAAAGTTAAATCCTCAACCAAGAAAGATGAATTTTTAACTAAAAAAAAATGATTTTTTACCATCGGAGATGAATTTTGAGCCAATTAGGTGAATTTTCAACCAAATAGTTGAATCTTCAGAAAAAAATGCAATCAAATAGTTGTATATATTTACAATCAAATACTTGAATTATGAAGCTAGGAAGACGAATTTTTTAGAAGAGAATTGAATTTCAAACCTTAAAATTTTGAATTTCCAACAATAAAGGTATTTTTAACCGAGAAAGATGAATTTTTTAACAAAAAGATGACTCTTCTACAAGGAAAGATGAATTTTCATCAAGAGAAAGAAAAATATTTTTCACTCAATTAGTTGAAATTACAACCAAGTATTTGAACTATCAAGCAAAAGAGACGAATTTTTAAAATAAAAACGATAAAATTTCACCCAAAAACAATGATGTTTTCAATCAAAAAGTTGAATTGATTAGTCAAGAAGTCAATTAGTCAAGAAATTATCAACAACAACAAAATTTCAATCAAGAAAAATGAATTTTCAACCAGAAATATTTGCATTTTCAAACAAATAGTTGAATTTTCAAGTCAAGGAGATACATTTTTCAGAAGGTAGTTGAGTTTTTAACCTAGAAAGTAGAATTATGAACAAAAAATAATTTTGACCAAAAAAGATAAATTTTCAACCAAATAGTTGAATCTACCAAAAAAATTTTTCGAACAAAAAGTTGCATTTTTAACCAAATAGTTGATCTTTCAAGTCAAGAAGATGAATTTTTTAGAGGACAGTTGATTTTTCATCCTGAAAACTTGAATTTTCAACAATAAAATATTCTTAATCAAGAGCGATGAATTTTTAACAAAAAAAGATGACTTTTCTACCTGAAAACATTTTTTTTATCAAAAAATATAACCTTCAACCCAAAAAGATGAATTTTCAACCAAATATAGTTCATTTGACAGAAAAGTAATAATTTTCATCCAAAAAGAGTTGTGCTTCTAACCAAATAGCTGAATTTTCATGCCAATAAGATGAATTTTTTAGGGTACAGCTGAATTTTTATCCTGAAAAGTTGAATTTTCAACAAAAAAAATATTATTAACAAAGAAAGATGAGTTTTCTTCCATAAAAGATTAATTTTCAACGCAAGAAGATGGATTTTCAACAAAAGAGTTGAGTTTTCAAGCTGAAAATTCGAATGCTTTAATAAAATAGTTGTCTTTTAAACCTGAAATGTTGAATTTTCAACAATTATTTCTGAAGTTAAGTCGTCAAAATTAATGCTTTTGAATTATTCATTAAAATGGATTGGAAATTTAATATGACGTGTAAGACGAGGTGTAAGATGTGTAAGAATTATAGGTGTAAGTATTGAGTTCTAGAACCCTATTCGGTCGTCGCTCTTCGCGCTCAGTGTTATATATTCGTCATGTGCAAATTACTAAATAGGTTTTTGAATTCAAATAAAAAAGGAAATTTGTTTACTTAAGGCTCTATCAGCCTTAAGGAATACATTCTCATCATAATATTCGCCCTTGATTTTCTGCCCTTATCGTATAATATATACAAATAAATAGTTAGAGAGATAATTAAATAATTATCTTGATGATTTACGATTGGTCCTATAAGGAAATGTTTAACGGCAATTTTATTTGACATTTTAAAAGCACAAATGCTACTGCTTTGACCTTTTTCTTATCTCGCGTCTTTGGCTCAAAAATTGAAGTTAAATCTATATCAATATCATTTTTAATACATAAAAACAAACTATGCCTCCTACCGAAAAATATGCGGGAGAGAGCTTATAGGTATTCGTAAAAGCAACAATTTTGATATCCTTACTTTTTTCGTATCTCGCGTTATTTGGGTCAAAATTTTAATTTTCGATTTTTCAAGAAAATTTCGAAAGTTGTTATAACAGTCTCCATAAGTCAATGTTTTCCTTTTCTTGACTTTTTTTCATATCGTGCATTGTTTGGCTTGAAATTTTAATTTTCGTTTCTTTTTTTTTTTTGAATTTTTTAAATTCTATAACTCTCATGATTTTCTTTTTATCAGAAAAAGCCATGAGGATAAATTGTTCGAATTGCTGAGGTCTACGAATAGTCGTACATATCATTTTTTCAATCTTGATAAAAATGGTCCCAAAAATTTTTAAAATGCTTTAACTTTTTGAATTTTGATCCAAACTGACTAATTTATGAACTCGTGCTTTTTTTTAGGCCTTAAAACAGTGTGCCAAAGGGCAATCCAATCGTACAATTCCTTCGGAAGTTATCGTGTTCACAGACGACGACAACGACAACAGCGACAGACAGACACTTTCAGTAGATGTTCAAAGCCATTCTTAAATAATTAAAATACTCTGTACACAACTCTGCCGGTTCGCAAAGTTCCTAATCCCTAAGCTGCGTATGCGCTATTTTACTCAGGATGTGCAAATAACTATATTTCGAAGTGCGCATGCGCATTCTCGCACAATCGGCTGGATAAAAGCATATTGCACACCATTTAGGGGCATGGGAAGGCCTACTTTCGAGGTGAGTGTTGCAAAAACTACATTATTTGTTTTAAAATATTTAAAAAACTTAGTCTTTTGGAGGAACAAACAGTGTGAAAAACTACACGATCTGCTATTTCCGCACCATGAGCTATTTATTAACTTATTTGAGATTTAGAAAATTATATATTATGACTATTTTACCGTGAAAAAATTTCTGTTCTGATAAGCACAAAAATTGGTCGAATCCAAAATGTAAACACTTTACGACCCGAGAGAAAAGGATAGATTGATACATAAAGACAAGTTCGTCAAAATTGAGTTGTCACAAGTGTAAGACTTTTTTTATGTGTTAACAGTCAGCCCTTGTGTATATTATCCATCTTTTTAAACACTTTTAACTAATATTGAAAAATTCAATTTATCATATTGCTGTGAGTTACTTTTTCGAAACATCAAATAACTTTCCAATCACACAGAAAACTATAAGATCTTGTATTATGTATAAAATATATTCTTGAACTCACCCAAAGCCTCTTTTGGACTATAATAAGCGCATCCATTATAAGCAAAGCAGAAGAGCAACACAATAATTAAAAATCGCATTGCTGTTAGTTTTAAAAAGCTCTTCAATGAAATGTATAGGATATCCCTCAACTTTTCTTATGAAGAATGTAAGATAAGTGGCAGCAAACAAACTAATCAAATTTATTTACAACTTTTTTATGCACACTACTCACGACAAAACAACCTATTACCTGTTTGTTGTTGAGTGAAACAAATACTTTGGAAATTGAAAACAAAGATTAAGTTTTTTGTCTAAATAACTTGGAATACCTAACTTTAAGTTTGCAGAAATTCAAAATATTTCAATGTTTTTATTTCAGAAATGTATCTTTGCTATTTCGAATTTGTGTAATGTTTGCACCAAATTTTCGAAAAATTGCCATCTTTCTCTCTGGTGACGGAAATGTCTGAGAAATGTAATGTCTGTTGTTTTTCTTTTTCAAATGTAAACTTCAGTTTACGATTAAAACCGTTGAATTTGTTCAAAGTATGTTGCCATTTTTTTTTCGGAAACTATCATGAAGAAATATCATGTTATCATCGTATACGAGGGTCGTTTGATAAATTTGATAGAAAAGCAAGTGAAATTTTTTTTTTAAATTTGCCTTTATTCCTCAACAAACTCCTTCGAGAGCTACACACTTACGATTAGTCCAGCGAGATTCCAATCCTTACATCCCTTCAGAAAAGTAAGATTTCTCGAGGTCTGCAAAATACGCATTGACAACATTGATTACTTCTCTACTGGACGAGAATCTCTTCCCACTGATCCAGGTCTTTAAGTTGGAGAACAGAAAGAAGTCGCACGGAGCCAAGTCTGGAGAAGAGGGTGGATAAGGAATCAATTCGAAGCCCAGTTCTGTATTTTTGCCATTGCGATTACGGAGGTGTGAGCCGTTACATTGTCGTGAGGAAACAGCACTCTTTGTGCGACAATCGTGACCTTCTTTTTTATTGTAGCTTGTTTGACCCTTCTCCAAGTAATCAATGTTGATATTTCTCTCAGAATCCCAAAATACTGTGTCTATTACCTTCACAGCTGACAAAACAGTCTTCGCCTTCTTCGGCGAACTTTTACCAGGCAGTATCGACTGCTTTGACTGCTGCTTTGTTTCGGGTGTATAGTGGTGGATACAGGCTTCGTCCACAGTCACGAACCGACGCGAAAAGTCCTGCGGATTCCGATTAGACTTTACCAAACACTTCGCTAAAACCTCTTTTTGGTTGCGCTTTTGATTGGGAGTCAGCAATCGCGGCACTCATCTTGCACACACCCTATTAACCTCAAGCCTCGGCACAGATAAGGTTCTATCAACAAAAATCTGCTTTTCTGGAATTTTTATTCAAACTGCGATTTGAATAAGTTGTTACTCGATTCATCATAGAAATATTTGATTGAGAATTATTAACATTCATAGTTTTTGGGTATTTGGGGCCTGCTGATCAGAAAAGGAATCCTCCACATAGTTTTTCTTTTCAATAAGATTTTTCATTTTGCATATAAAAGTTTAATATAGAGTTTACAAAAAGCATTTCAGGTAGTTGTATAATTGCTTAACATTAGTTGGTTACCAAAGCATTCCAGTTGACATTACCTTTCTAATTAATGGTACTTAGCAATATTTACAAAAATAACCGACTATTGTGCAATTTTTAGCTATTACTGGATTTGTACATTCTCCTCTAAAATATGTATATTTTTGTAAAATCTGTACGATGGCACATTGCCTCTACATACAAATTCTATACCCAATGATTGTGGCTCAACGCAAACATCTGTAAATCAGTTTAATGATATTTAGTAGCTATTATACACTTACGCACAATGTTTTGAGCAACTATAATCGAACAACAAAAATTATTACATGATAAATGAGTTATTAGATTGAGAATGGTGTAAAAAACAGTTTCTTGAAGTAACAAACAGTATGAATAAATTACATAATCTGATATTTTTGTTACACCAGTTCGTTGTTAACTTCGAAACTCAAAAAATTATATAGTATGAATTCACTGTAAAACTTCTTCTGAAGTTTGGCCGTAACAAAAGTAAGACTTTCTTTGAAGTGTTAACATATATTCTTGAATTCACGCAAAGTTTCTTCTTAAGTAGAATAAGAAATACATTAACCACTGTGAATAAAGTAGCAGAGAAAGACAAAAATAAAAAATCGCATGGCTGTTAATGTTAAAAATCTTTTGATTAAATTTTATTTAACCTGTGTAACTCGATAACTGAATGTTCTTTTAGTGCTCTTGCTTTATATATGCAAGATGTACCTTGTCTTTTCTGATGATAATTGTGAAATGTAGCAATTACGATTATATTCGATAAGCACCGAATACTCAATAATTCAGATTTTAAAAATTTCATTACCTTAGTCACAGAATGTCCCTGAACTTTTTCATAAAGAATATAAAGCTCATAAGAAGAAACAAGCTGATAACATTTATTCATTACTTTTTATGTACATCGCTGCCGATAATCAAGTCGAAACGTGTTTTTTGTGGAGCAGAAAACATGTTGTAGAAAAAGGTCTATATCCAAGGGAGACATGCCGCCTGGG
>JAUMHM010025867.1:0-16469 GCA_032362435.1 Melikaiella ostensackeni
CTGAAGACTCATGATTATTTCTATGCAAAAACCAACACGATCCGATAATTATTGACGGAATGACGGCAGTTTTAAAATTATTTGTCTCATGATCTCGGCCCGTAGCAACGCGTTATCCCCTTTCTTGCCTACTAGACTGGCTGAATCCACGCGCTAAGGTCGTTGTGCAATCCGCACGCTCAATTCTTCATAAGTGTTACAGTTTCAACCCGAATTCATTTTTTCACAGAAATCTGTGAATTCCTTGAATATTCTAAATATCCTAAATTCCTTGAATATTCTGAATTCATGAAATTTTTTCAATTATTTGAATTCCTGAATTTCTTGAATATTTTGAATTCCTGAAACTCCGGAATTTCTCTGAAATCCTTTAATTGTTTGGATAATTCGAATATCCTGGATATTTTGAATTAGATAAATATCCTGAATTCCTGAAAATATTTGAATCTCTAAATTTTTCGAATCCCCTGAATGCTGTAAAATCCCTGAATTTCTAAAATTCAACAAATATCCTGAATTCATTAAATACTCGAAATTTCCTGAATTTATAAAAATTCCAGAATTTCTTGAGCACTCGGAATCCCATACAATTCCTAAATTTCTTGAATATTGAAAATTCTCTGAACTATCCAAAGTTGTTGAATTTCTTCAATTCTCTGAATCTCTTGAATTCCCTAAATGCTCTGAACACATTGAATTCTCTCAATTCCTAGAAATCTCTGAATTCCTTAAATTTTCTCAAAGCCTTGATTTATCTGAATTCCCTGAAATCATTAAATATTCTGAAATTTCAGAATTCCTGAAATATTTTGAAACACTTTGAATTATCTAAATTCCTTGAATTCTCTGAAATCCTGAAATATCTCTAAAATCTTTGAATTGTCTGAAATCCCTGAAACACAATTACCCTCATACATTCAAAAATGAGTCAAAGTTGGCAACATGCGCCTACAAAAAACGGTTCCGCAGCCTATCAATACACTTGCCACTAATACTTACTGTTTAAACTATTTTGTTCACTTGAAAATATCTTGTTGATTTCGTTGCTAGGAAATGTCAATTTTCTTGCTTGAATTATTAAGGAGTCTCAAAATAACTAAATCGTAGAATGTCTTACAATGAATGTCATCAAAAATTTTCAAAAAATATATTTCTTCAGTTTGGTACGAATTGCAATGTTTGAAGTTTTCATCCCTCATTGAAACCATCTTTAGAGCACCTGTAGGTAATAAATCTCTTGAAATATTAGATAATTTCCGAGTAAAAGGAGAGTATACATGCACAATTTTTGATTTTGCAATACTGGCCATTCTTCCGTTTACAAGTACCACGAAGTACCACGTCCCTTCAAGTTGTTTCAGGGATCATTCTACTTGTTAATTATTGTAGTTTAGAATGCACTGCCCTTGCCTGCTACTCGTACTTTTGATTTTCAATGAAATTATACACATATTTCGGAGGCAATATTAATTTCGTGTTTTTCACGTGATAGTATATCGCTATAGATTGATTGATGAAAAAATTCTTGCACTCTCCCTGAACTTTACTCGTTATCTCTTCTGCTTTTCTCTTGATCAGTCCTTTTTTTCAGTTCCACATTTCTCAGAGCGACATTTATTTCATTAACTGGAGTTTTGTGCAGAAATGAAAATGTCTATTCTTACGAAACGTGAAATTCTTACCGCTCTTCCTAGTCCACCTGCGAACCTGAAGCTGAGCAGGTTGATGTTGATGTGGCAGTTGCTTATATTTGCCATTAAAGTAAAATGCACCTCGGAGATGTTGAAGCGACTCAATTTTATGAATTAAAAACTTTCCTACGTAATCTCAGATACAAACGGAATCAAAAGCGTCAGGAAGTGAAGAGAACAAAACATAAATTTGATTCTAAAAATTAAGGTTGGTCGAATTCCAACTTTGATATTCCTAATTTCAGCATTCAAAAACTTAATTATCCATTTGAAAGCTTGGGTCGTTCAACTCTTTCATTTAATTCATCATCTCAAAGGTCAAAACGTCGTACGTCAGGAGAAATTTCAAATGAAAATGAAAATGATTCTATGAAACTTTTAAATGCCTGTCGTTATGCAGCAAAAAAATCGAGGGAAAAAGATTTGGCTACAGTTTTCCAAGAGATCCAAGAGACTCTTGCAAAAATTAGGAAACTGATACAAGATTCAAATGCAGCTGCAAAATTAACTCCTGAAAAGGCTCTATCTTTTCTGTTAGATCGATCTCTTTCTATGGGCGATTACATGAGTATGCATTGCTTAGTGAAACAGTAAGCTGCAGATATTTTTCCCGCGTATTAACGCGCTCTAGGAGAAAAAGTAAAATACAAAGTATTCTTCGGGAAAAATTAGGACCCAAAGTGGATAGACCTAAATCGGGTGGAAGCGAAACCACTAATGATTGCAAAACTGCTCGTCGAACTTTGGAGAGTCCTGAATAACTGAGTGAATGTTCAAGACTAGATCATCAGATGCTTTTATTCATACTTTAAGAACAGCCTAATAGCGTTATTCATTCAACTTGAGTAGACCATCTCCTTTTTGACAAACGATGCAAATCTACTGCTGAACTGTACATCAATAACTACTCTTGGTATCCCACGTCACAACCGGTTCACAAGATTCTTATCCATGGCATTGACATTATGAAAAATAGTTTATTGCCTATAGAAATACTTGGAGAAGAAGCCTTCGAAGCGCAAAATGACCATCACAAGAAATAGAGATGCGACCACAGCAGAAAAAACAGTCGTAATACAAATCTTCATGATTCGTTTTATAGGACGATGGACACATCTGACCCGATTTTTTTTTTTAGTCTTAAAGCACGACTTCAAAAAAGAAAGTACTTACGACTATCTCCAGAAGTGCGCAATTTGCTAGCCATGCTCAAATATGATACCATTACCTGTGATGAAACAGATGTTGACATTGACAGCGAAGAATCTAAAGGAGACTTAACTAGTCCCACAGAAGTTTACTCGCTTCTACATGAAGATAAAATATTTTCAGGAGATGAACTTGAAGATAAGTAGATAACTAATACCTCAAGATTATTTCCGCTTAATACGTAGTCTCACTACGTAGCGTGATAAGCGGAAGTAAATTTGAGTAGATTAGTATGTCATGCATATATGTAATTCTGAAAGTTTGTGTTTGTTTCTTTTTGAAAGCGGTTTCGTAAGTTGTACAATGAGGCTAGTCATAGGTTGAATGAAGTTAAGCTCTGCTCAGATCAGTTCAGTTCAATTCAGTTGAGTTCAGATTCTTTCTATTTCATTCCTCATAATTGTGTAATTGTGAGAGGCAAGGGGACTCACATAAAAAAGCACTTTAAAAAATAATTTGATTCAAAACAAATAATTCATACAAATTTCGATAGCCATATTAAGTCCGCTGTTTTGAATTTCATAGTTTTGATAACAGATTTCAAATCAGCGACCTTGAAACTATTGAAAGATTACTTTTATGAAAAATTAATGACTTGAGAAAAATGTTTGTGCCATACTGGATCCGCTATTTTGAATTTCGAAGTTCCGTTAATCGATTTAGAATCAGCGACCCAAACAGCCATTAAAAATGATTTTTATAAGATGAAAATAATTTAAAAAAATATTGCCGCCATATTGGATTCGCCATTTTAAATTTTCAACTTTTGACGTCACTCAAAACCCCATTCTACCAAGTTTCATACAAATACGTGAAAATTTTGAAATTTTGGCTGCCATATTGGATCTGTTATTTCGAATTCGTAACTTTCAAAGTAAAATTCGAAGTCAGCCACCCGAAAAACTCACCTACCCCAAGTTTCATGCAAATCCGACGAAAAATGGACTTTTGGCCACTTTTGAGGACCTCTGTCCGCTAGTGCAACACCCAAAAATCCTGAATTTTTATATATTAAAATACATGTAGAAGTGAATATAATAATAATGATTGATAATTGATTATTGTATTTTAGATTATTCCCGTGCGTGTTCGAAATCATTAAAAAAATCATAATTAGACTTTTTGACTAAAAGCCATTTTCTGTACATTTGGTGTGGTGTCCTTTGTACATAAACAATAGTTTTATTTCGACCGGAAAATTTTTTTATCCTGTGTGGAGTACGTGTCCTAAAAAGCACTTTATCTTCTTTCGTAAGTGTTCAGTTCGTAAGTGCTCAGATACCTTTCTGCACATATGTTGATTTTGGTACGAATTCAATTGTTTATGACGCTATAACTTGAAAACGGTTAATTGTACAAAAAAGTGTCAAATAAAGAAAATCTTGTGCTGGCTCAAGCTTTCTAAAAAATATTTTACAGAATTTTTTTTCATAAAGAATGTATTTGCTTAAAAAGAACTTGTTTATACAATAAGCAAACAATTTTTCGAGGTGCTATATGTTTATCATAAAATTTTATATCATAGTATATATTATATAATATATTATATGTAATGTAGTATTCAAAATGTTTAACTTTTTTTTTATCTCACTTAGAAAGCTTAGTGATTGTAGTATATGGATCATAAAGGGACCTTATGACCAGTATGAGGCTGCGTATAGATTCATATAGTCGGATAAGTTTCCCGCATTTGGGCCCAAGATGAATCCTTCAGATTGGAAAACGAGTCACGGGGGCATTTTTGAAGTTGGAACTTTGAAAAGCCTCTTTTCGAGATACACGAATTTAAAGTTCGCGAGTTCCATTAGCGCACACGGTATACTCGTACTTTTTATTTCAATATGAAAAGAAGCCACTTCCGGTGGCCCGCGGGAGATGAGCATATTACCAATATATTTAGTGTAGGTCCTAGTATCACTTATTACTCAAATCTGAAAATAATAACTTTGACCTACCCTTGAAAAAACGACTTCCCCGTGCCATCCTACCCCATCCTGTTCTTTGCTATCCTATCATATTCCATCTGCGGGGAAAACTACGGCGGATGGGTGGACGGACGTTCGACCAAAACTAAAAGGATTTCAGTTCGGGGCTACGAAACCCTAAACATTGACAGTGTTTCGGTTATGCATTGTGTATTCTTGGAAAGTGTTCTATCCTATTATAAAAGAGACATGCATTTCAGCCAACTTTATGCAGAACAGTAACGCTAACTTCATGCGTAGTCCCTAAACCACATTGATCAATTCAGGAGGCCATTGATATCTAATGTAAGAACGGTGAGATATAGAGAAAAGCTGATAACGTTTGCAGGCTTTTCTAAACGGGAATGGTCCTCTGTCACCCCGAAATAAGCCTGTGGAAAGATTTCCAAAAATTTCAATAAAAATAAAAATGTTGAGTTACCGTAAAAGCGAAATCAAGATTTTCAGTTATATCCAAAGCGGAGAGAGTTATGCGAAAACTGCCAAAATTCCGATGTTTCTACAAGAAGGGATGTTCCTGGGTCACGTTGAACTAAACCAGTAAAAAGAGTTTCAACATTCAGAAAAAAAATTAAAATTTTGAGCTATATCGAAGCGTTCGGAGCTGAGGAAAAAACTGACCAAAGCTGGATTTCATGAAGGGGGATAGTTCTTAACCACCAATAAAATACCCAGTAGGAAGGTTTCTTGATTTCGGAAAAAAAATTTTGGAGTCATCTCAAAAACGGTTAGAGATACGCAAAAACTGAGAATATTTTCAGGGTTTTCTGAAGGGAGATGGTCCTTGATGACACTAAAATAAATCTGTAAAAAGAAATTTGAAAATTCAGAAGATAGAAACCAAAGTTTTCATTTATCCTGAAAACTGAAGAATGTATTCATAAAAAAGAAAAATATATAATAGCTTAACGATAAGTTGGTTAATTCTGATTTCACAAAATAGGTTGATTCTATTGTCCTAAAAGATATCGTAATGTTTCTGCCGCGCAGTCTACACACATAGTAAATGCGGAAAGTCTGAAGGTCTTTTAAGATAACAACGAGGATGAATAATCCAATAGCGATTAGTATAAATAGAAGTGTATATGTTCAAAATTTCTCAGTCACCGTATACGAAATCTGCCTAAAAAATGGAGATTCATCAGCACTCTGTTCCTTACAATTGCGGTTTTTCTGTATTTTGGTGGTAAGTGTACTCAATATAATATGAATCGCAATATAAATATCAAATATAACATATTCCGAGGATTAAAGATTTTCGAATACCAAGTTAAAATTTTAAATAAGCTGTTATTTGACACTTTTAAGCTAACATATGTTAGATTCAAACACGCTCTAATTTTCGATTTATCAGATACAGTTTATAATTTTCAAGCTTCAAAATGTTCAATTGCTTAATATCATGCTCTTGAAATATTCAAAACATGACATTATTTCATTCCTAAGCATTTTGTTAAGCAATTATGCAATTCAAAGAATCACGTTTGAAATTCCTGGAAATCTCTGAAATGTCTGAGAATCTGTGAATACCCTGAAATTCATGAAATCCTTAAATCTTCGAGATTCCTAGGAATTATTTGACTTCTATGGATTCCTTAAATTCCCTAAAGGCTTTGAAATTCACAAAATTCTCTGCATTCCCTAAAACTCTTGAATTCTACAAGCATCCTGAATTCTTTGGATATGCGGAAATTCCTACATTCTTGAAAATTTCTGAATTCCTTGAATTTCTTGAATATTCGAAATTCCATAAGTTTCCCAAATACCTTGAATATTCAGAATTCTGCGAATTCTCTGAATTCCTAGAATTTCCTGAGTGCTATGACATGCCTGAAAATATCTGAATTTCCTGAAATCTTTGAATTCTAGGAATTTCCTGTTATCCTTAAACATAGTGATTGCCTTGAATCCTCTGAAATGCTAAGAAATCTCTTAGTGCTGCAGAATCTCTGTAATCTCTGAAATTTCCTGAAATCTTCGAATATCCTGAATTACCTGAACATTAAGAATTTTGTAAATTCCGTGAATTCTCTGAAATTCTCTGAAATTGTGAGTTCCAGAAGTTTCCTAAATTCTCTGGATATTCAGAATTCCCTGAATCCTCTGAACTCCTTGAATTTCTTAAATTCTCTGCATTCCTTGAATTCTCTGAATGTTCTGATATCTCTGAAATTCTATGAATTCCCTAAGCACCACATACCACTTTGTCACTCATTAATAAGGGTTAACTTCACACTGAATTATGTTCAAAGGTGACCCTTATTGACAAGCATATGTTGATATACTTTTTATATGACATAATTTATTCTATGACGTAGACCAAGGTGGGGCTGAACCAACTTTAATTGCAAGGTCTCTGCATATGGGATTTTGCAATTGATTATGGTAGTCGGTCATTTCAAGACCAGGAACAAAAAATCCATTGGGCCTTTTTTGAATAAAGTCGACTTTTATGTTCAAAGTATTCGAAAATAACAAAAATTCTAAACATTCAATTGCAATGTCCTTGGATACGGAATTTTCGAACTGATTATGGAAGTCTGTAGTCCTACGGACATTTTAAGATTGGAAAAAAATTATCGGGTCCTTTTTGGAAACAGTCGTCTTCAATGTTCGAAATGTTTGAAGCTCGAAAAATTCTGAACATCCAATTGCAAGATTCTTGCACAAAGGATTTTTTGACTGATTATGGTAGTCTATAATCCCACGGATATTGTATGACTAGAAACAGAAAAATCCATCAGGCCTTTCTTGAAAAAGTTGACTATTATGTTTAAAGTATTACAAAATAAAAATATTCTAGAAATTTAACTGTAAAGCCTTTTAGAGATGGAATTTCGAACTGATTAGAGTAGTCTGTAATCCCATAGACATTTTCATGTCAAAAACAAAAAAGAACGTCGGATCCTTCATGAAAAAATTCGCGTTCAAAATATTCAAAACTCAAAAAATATCTAAAAATTTAATTGCACGCTCTTTGCATATGAGATTTTCCTACTGATCCAGATAGCCTTTAATCGCACGGATATTTTCCAGCAAAAAATAAAAGAGCCAGTATTAATGTTCCAGAAATTCATGATTAATTGGACTATACATTGAAGAAAATAATTTCTAGAGAGAATATAGTAAAAGATAATCACATGAGCAACTATTTTGTTCAATATATAGTCCAATAAATTATAATTGTTTGGAACACTGATGCTTTCTGTTAACATCCTAGGATTCAGATGCATACTTCATAATATTGACACAAAATAAGCGACGATAATAATTTTTCAATTTTTTATATTTTGAACTTAAAAATCGACATTTTAAAAGAAGCCCTCATGTTTTTTTTTGCTTCTGGCCTTGAAATTTTTGGGATTACAGACTACCATAATTACTTAAAAAGTCCCGTATGCCAAGACGTTATAATCAAATTAATAGTTTTTTATTTTGAAACACTTTGATTTAAAAAAATCGACTTTTCCAAAAAGAGACAGATGGAATTTTTTGTTTTTAATCTTAAAATCTCTGTAGGATTGTAGACTACCAAAATCAACCCGAAAATTTCATATGCAAGGACTTTCCAGTTGAAGTTGGTTTGGCCCCACCGTGAGACCTCAGCCGTGCAAAACAAAAAATCCTGTAACTTACTTTGGGGATTTAGCACCTGATTTGCGATTGATTCTAACACATTTCTGTGAGAAACAATTGTGATTTAGGTGCCAAATCCCAAATGTAGGTTGAGGGTTTTCTTGTTTGTACGGTAGATCTATTCTTGGAAAAGAATCTGATGCCACACTATGAAGATAGTTTTAAATGAGAGCATTTTTGTTGATCCAATGTAATCTTTGTCGAGACTTCAAATAATGCTCAATTTTAGGCTCTACAATGACCAAATGTTATTCTGCAGTTTGCAATAATATTTTGTTCTTCAGTTTCAAATGATTCTACATCTCAAATCATACACATTCAGCAATTTTAATTTGGCATATTTCACTAGAAAACCACTTTGCGTTCTGAGTTTGCCTTTCTCTTTTATTACACATATGCAGCAAACTGCGAATAGGTTTAGTAATTATACTTTCCGGTTTAGTGTGTTATTTAGCATCGGGTGGAACTCATATTTAAAAGCCCTGAAAATCTTTGAAATATCGGAAAATATCTGATTTCCCTAAAATTCTTGAATTCCTTAAATGTTCAGAATTATCTGAATTTTCAGAAATCTTCTGAATTCTCAATGTTTCTGAATTTCTGAAATTCTCTACAATCCTTGAATTCTCTGAATTTCCTGAACTCATTGCATATTTTATTTCATTATAATTGTTATACCATTAAGCCAAATCCCTTTCGGGGTAAGCGTCACTCCTTTGGTTCTAGCTTCATAATACTACCGGGGATCAAGGATTTTATATAGTATGGGTAAGTGAGGCATGTGTGGAAGAAGGGATATGCTTAGATCAATCTGGAAGTCGCGTGTTGTTCATTCAAACGACACACTCGTCCCACAACACTGCTCCGACACGGGTCGCTGGTCAATCTCTCTAGCAATCACCCCCGATGAAGAGCTTCGCAAAGCCATCATACTAATTCACTAAGAAAATCTCTTCAAGCGGGCCCATGAATGTCCAAAATCTTTCGCTCCAGGCATCATTCTTCTTCTCATAAACAATTGCTCTCTATACATACCAGTCTGCTCATCATTCTCTGCAAATCATCGGCTGATTCCGCTACAACAATTTTATCATCTGCAAACGCCAGTCCATGTACTTTCACTGTCCTGAGATCGACACCTTCTTCATCTAAGGGGGCCATTCTTGGACATTTGTCTATGTATATTGAACACCCAGGAGGACATAACGCATCCATGTCTAACATCCTGCATAATATCAAACCAATCGCTCAATTGTCGATTCACTCTTATACTCGCTCGAATACCATTGTATATTGCCTTTATTGCTCTTAGAAGCCAACCATCCACTCCATATTCTCTCAGGATCTCCCAAAGTTTAGATCTATGTATTCACCTTATCGAAGGCTCTTGCAAGATCAACAAATGCACAGAAAACTCTTTTGTTTACTCTCAACTTCTTGTCTTCGATCTATCTCAAGCTAAATATCTGATCCGCACATGATCTTCCTGGCTTAAATCCACACTAAACTTCCCAGATCCTTTCTTTAGTTACTCCCATGACTTTCTCAATCAGTATTTTAGTAAATATTTTGCCCACGGTACTTAGTAGGCTAATCGCTCTATAATTAGCACAGTCGCCCTTACCCCCCTGTCCTTTGTAGATTGGGACGATAATCGCCTTTTCTAAATCATGTGGAACTTCACCATGCACAGCACACATATTCATGAATTCGTTTAGCCACACAAACAAATTTCTGCCACCACTCTCAAACATTTCTGCGGTGATGCCATCCATACCAGCAGCTTGACCATTCTTCAATTTCTTTATCACGGATATAATGTCATCGATATTGATTCCTCTTCCGCTACCTACAACGGGATTGTCTAACGTATTCTCCTCAATGCTTGAACCTCCTTTCCTAATTTTCTTCACCCATTTCCAAAATAATTTCGTATTTCTTTCGAAGTCATTTTGCATTTTTTATCTTCTTCCGCTTTGATTTCATCCTTGATCCCTTTGACTAGTATCTTGGCTTTTCTGTTTTTATTCCCATACTCATTTTCTAATCTAGTCCTCTTCTCATCTCTAAGACCCTTACCATTTAATGTTCTCGAGTATGCTTACTTTTTCTCGTTGACAGTTACGCCGATTTCATCATTCCGTCAAGCATCTCAGGCCTTTGTTCCTACAGCCACAGTACAGCACACTTCAGATACACTCTTGAAGATCCCGTAGTATTATTCATGCACCATCTACATTCTCATTTTTCAATTCAGTCTTCAAGCCTCCTTCATGATGTTCCAAATATTTAATCAGCTTTTCACAATATACCAATTATACTTCTGGTTTCTTAAAATTCTCTATTCTAACTCGCATCTGATTCGGCTTATTATTAGTTCTTCTTCTCCTTCACTCTTGACCTAGATTGATTTTTGAAACTAACAGGTAGTGATCCGTTCCGCACTCAGAGCCTCTCATAACCGTTGTATCCTTTACAAGCCCTCTCAGTCTCTCATTCGCTACAACAAAATAAATCATACTGTGACTTTCGTCTCTGTATTACGTATATATGTGGATCTTTTCATGTCTGAACCGAATGTTCGTAATAAACAAGCCTTTTTCGAAGCAAAAGCTAATCAATTTATCCCCGTTAGCGTTTGTTTTTGGGTCTCCGAAATGGTCCAGTATCCTTTAGGTACCTTCGCGTTGCACACCAATCCAGCCATTCATATTTCCAAGTAGAGTTATTTTTTTGCCAGGATCGCAGGTCCCTAATATATCATTTAACTAGTCCCAGAAGGTATCTTTCGCATCTTTCTTGTCACCTTCAACTGGAGCGTAGCACGCTTTGATAAATGGTCTTCCGATTCCCACTTCTATTCTAACCCATAGTTCGAGTCTGTTCTCTATGTTTCTTACTTGACATCTCTTTTTCTTTGTTTCCGGTACATACTAGAATTTCTGAATTCCTTTAATTGTCTCAATACCTGAAAATGTCTGTGATGCTTGATTCATCTGAATTTCCTGAGGTGCTAGAATATTCTGAATTCCCTGATTTCCCTGAATACTCTGAAATTTCTTGAATTCCCTAAGTGCTTCGAAATTCCCAAAATTCTCCGAATTTTCTAAAATCCCTTAATTCTGCAAACCCCATGCATTCGTTGACTATTCGATAATCCCTGTATTCCTAAAAATCTCTGAATTCCTTGAATATTCTGAAGTTATCAAATATTCGAAATTCAATGAGTTTCCTGTATTCCTTGCATATGAAGAATTTCCTGAATTCTGTAAACACCTCGAATCTCTTGAATATTCTGAAGTTCTTGAATTTCCTGAAATGCTGAAAAATCTCGATGTGCCTTGAATCTTCTGAAATTCCTGAAATTCTCAGAAATATTAAAGTATCCTGGATTTCCTGAATGCTAGGAATTTTGCAAATTCCTGGAAATCTCTGAATTCCTCAAGTGCTCTGAACTCCTTGAATTCTTTCAATTTTCTCAATTCTTCGAATTTCCTAAATGTTCTGAAATCCCTGAAATTCTCTGATTCGTTGAGTATTTTGAATTCCTTGAATTCTCTCAAATACTGAAGAATGTCCAAGTGCTTTGAATTCTTTGAAATACCTGAAATCCTTAGAAATCTTTGAATATCCTGAACTACTCGAATACAAGGCATTCTCAGAGTTTCTGAAAATATCTGAATTCCTTGAAGCCTCTGAATTCCTGAAATTCCCTGGCAGCTCTAAAATACCTGAAATTATCTAAATTCATTGATATCCTCAAATTCCATGAATATCCTGAATTCATTCAATATTCGGAATTCCCTGAATTTCTGAAAATCTCCAAATTCCTTGAATACCCTGAATTCCTTGAATATTCAAGATTTCATGCATTTCCTGACCTCTTTGAACTCCTTGAATTTCTTGAACATTCTAAATTTCTTGCACTCTCTGAAATACTGAAGAATCTCTAAGTGCTTTGAGTTCTCTGAAATCCCTGAAATACAATAATCCTCATGCATTAAAATATGAGTTAAAGTGAGCGACATTATTATGACGATTATTATGAATACCCGGTTTTCAAGACAAATACATTTCCTATCCTATCCCATTCTCTTCTGTTTTTTCCCATCCTGTATCGTCCAGTCCCGCCCGTCGGCGTGGAAAAAGTACGACGGACGGAAGGAACGAACACCTGACCGAAACTATAAGGATTTTATGAATAATGCTTAGTTGTTGACTAAGATTCAAAAAATTAAGGATTGGAGATCTTAGTCCGGGGCTACGAAACCCTAAAAATTTAAATTGTTTCGGTTATGAATTGTGAAATCTTCAAAAGTGTTCAATTTTTGTAGATATTGATCAATTTTGGGCACTACAATAATAACATTTTATTTTCCTCTTTCCATTCATGTTTCATTATTCAGTTTCAAATGATTCTGCACATAATATCGCACAGTTTTAATAGTTTCAATTTTACACACATTTTCTTGAATGTTATTTCATTTCTACAAATAAAAAGGATATCTGATATTTTAAAAATTACAAATCTTTGTTTTTTTTTATAGAATGGAATGCTTCATCAGAAAAATAATCCTTTCAGATTCAGATATGGCACCAATCTTAGCCGTTCTAAATCAAGAGGACGTGTTACAAAACTGTTACTTTTATAATAGTTGCTATTATAAAAGTAACAATTTCGTAACACGTCTTCTTTATTTAGAAGAGCTAAGATTGGTGGATTATCCAAATACAAATGGATCATTAATGGGAGTCAGAGCAAGGATATTGAAACCTAGAAGAGGTAAATAAATGTGATATATGATTTTTGGTATAAGTAGAACCTAATGGAAAAATTTTAGTTGCTGTTTTAGTGAACGTCTCGGATAGGAAGGAATTCATTATGAATCAATCCTTTTCAATCCAGGTGTGCATTTTGAATTGATTCTAGTGAATACGAGAATTGATTGAAAGGATCGAAATATGAGTTCGGCTTGAAATTAGTGTTTATCTACGGATTGAAAAGGATTGAAAATATTCTTTTGATTGGTTTGGATTGCTATGGATTGGATCGGATACAAATTTCGGAAAGATTCTGAATACTTCAGGCTTTCGTTCGCTTTACACTCATATCTATCATGAGTCGCATGCGCTTCTTTGTGTTCCAGTATAGTTGCTTATTAGGGCTGTGTGAGAAAGCTAAAATTGATTGAATCCGAGATAAAATGTTTGGGCCCAGGAACAAAATTTGTAGGTTGGAATCCGTGGAATTTAACAAAAATTAATTTTTTCAATATCTCCTGTTCGGTTTTTGGATTAGAATCTTGTAATATTTCAAATTTGGAAAGAAATCGTTACAAGATTATGAAATTTTTTGGTATGTATGAAGTTTTTTTCCGAAATATCATTTGCCAATGGTGACCTATTTACGAAAAAAATCAACTTCTCTAAAAATTCTTTTTTAATGCATTGGAATGTTTGATTAATTAGTTCTCATGTAAAATTATGTGAATATAACATTTTTTTACCATCAAAGACGATTTTTTTCACGAAATACATAAATTTTCAACCAAACAGTTAAATTTTTAACTGCAGAGAATAAATTTTGAATCCTAATGAATGAATGTTGCAAGAAAACAGGAGGCAGCGCTTATGCTTCAAAACAAACAAACATTCAAAGAAATCTAATAAATATTCTTTACCGTGAACGAACATCGCATAGAAATGGTTCATGCGGCACTGATTGTTGACATAAGAGTCGATCGGCTATATGTCCAAGGCCATTCTTTGGATCTATATTGGAATTTCAGTGTAGTTCATTCCTCAACTGGAAAAAATGTTCACAAAAAGCAATGAGTTTCTAACAAATTAGTTTAACTTTCAACCAAGTAGTTGAATTTTCGACCAAACATGATTTTAATTTTTAATCTAAAGTAGTTGAATCATCGACCAAAAAAAGATTACTTTTCAGCCAAGCAGTTTGATCTCAAACCAAAAACCAGAATTAGAAAAAATTTCTACCTAAATAGTTGAAATTTCAGAGAAAAAATACAAGATTAAACAGAAGAGTTGAATTTTCAAGCAAGAAAGATTTTTCAATCTGGAAAGAAAAACAATTTCAACCAAATTGTTGAAATTTCAAGACAAAAAAAAGGATTCTCTTTCAAGCCGTAGAATTTTCAACCCGAAAATACACTTCTTAGACAAAAAGGTTAATTTTCAACAAAATAGTTCAACTTTATACCAAAATAGTTGAATTTCCAACCCGAAAAAAACAAATTATGAACAAAACAGTCGAACTTTCAATCAAGAAGACAAATGAAGAACGACATAGGACGACTTTTAAACAAAATAATTAAATTCTCATCTAAGTAATAAGATTTTGAACCGAAAGAGATGAATTTTCGAACCAAAAAGACGAGATTAATCTAAAATGCTGAATGTACAAAGAAAAAATTGGACTCTTGAAACTTTCGAACTCAAGAAAGAAATTGCGAACCGTTTTCGGAAATATTGACATTTCAGGCAAAAGTTTTGTAGATGAATATTTATTTATTAAATTCGCATGTAAAATCATGTAAACATAACATTTTTAATGCTAGTTTTTAATATAAAATTTGTTTTCTTCTTGAATTTTGAAACATCATAAATTCAGCTATCAAGAATGAAAGAACATTAGATTTTAAACAGTTGAATTTTCCATTGCTGAAAATCGAAAAAAATTCATAACTGAATTTTCAACAGCTAAATTTTGTATTGAAACTGAGTGTTCAAAATATTATATTCACATAATCGTACATGACAATTCATGAAATAAACATTTTAATTCATTAAAAAATTAAGAAAGCCGATTTTTTCGATAACGGGTAGCCATTGGCAAATAATGTTTTGGAAATCAAATAGTCATCCAATGTAATCTTGGTAGGGAATTTATGAGATTTGAAAAACTCCCAACTCTTATCATCTCCTTGTTAGCATTTCTTTAAAAAGTTCAAAAAACTTGTTTTTTTTTGATTAAGCGTTTTGAAAAAAAGCATTTGAGATTCGCGAAATGAATCCCAAATTCAAAAATTCTGGAATGACAAAAAAAACCTTATCAAATAAAGAAGAATAATAGCTGAAGAAGTTTTGGTTTCGACATACTATATTTGTCGTATCCCAAAAAAGTTTGCAATTGTCTGAAACCGAAAAACATGTTTTTTTGGCACATTTTTAAAAAATTAGGATTTGGACAAATATATTTTTTTATTTCTAATACTATATGACTGTTTACTAGCAATAACTGTACACACACAAAATTTGCCATAATTTTTGAACTAAGCAAATTTTTTTAAATTTTAGAATCCAAAAGCAGAGTAGAAGATACTAATTGTTTAAAAAAAGATCCTCTTTTTTGGGATGCCAACCCACAACATTTTTCCCCAGGATTAAAGGATTCGATTAATTTTAGCATTTTCACTTCGTCCTATTGCTTGTTACAGTATGAACTGTTTCATGACTGAATTTTGTATGCCAAATTTGTAATTACTTCAAGCCTGAATTCATTTAATTTCAATTCATAAACCTCATATTTAATAATCTTTAAGCTTGAAACATATCATTTTTTAAATCCATGAATGTTAAGAAATTGAAATCACCTGATTATCTAAATTTAATTATGATTCATTTCATTTCAAGTTAGTTCCAGTTTAGGGGTTCCATTTTCGGGCTTTCACATTTTATGCTTTGAAAGCTTAAGCAATGTGGATTTTTTAAATTTGTCACGCTACCTTCCGATACCTTAAAAATATTATGTAAGAAAACTAGAAACGTTCTCTTCTAAAACTAATTGTGACGCGCTCCGAAGAAAGGGACCTAAGAGCAAAAAAATCGATTTCGAGATTATTGTCGTCTTATATTAATTAAAGGTCGCTTTTTAATTATCCGTAAACAGAAAATTTTTTTGGCGAATATTTTTTGAGTTATTGCA
>JAUMHM010025901.1:0-16466 GCA_032362435.1 Melikaiella ostensackeni
GGGTGGCGCATTGTCTTCCTTCATGACTACCAAGGAACCGATGGTGACAGCACTGCTAGAGCCCGCCTTCCATTTGGCGCGGGCGTTGAGCTCATTTAAATACTTTTTATGCCATCAAGTCCAAGAGTGTTGTCTCAGCATCTGCACGTGTTGCCATGCGGATAATCGGTTGACGGCAATGTGAGTCAGATTTGCCTGAGAAAAGCTCGTCATGGGCTCACCAATCAAGAGGTGTCCAGGAGTTAAAGGACGACAATTGTTAGGATCAGATGATAGGGGGGAAGGAGGACGGGAATTCAAAATTGCTTCAATCTCAATAACGTGAGTTTGAAGCTGCTCAAAGGATAGTAGAGCCTCACCCACGGTGCGTGTAAGATGGCGCTTAAGTGACTTAACGCCAGCTTCCCAAAGTCCGCCGAAATGCGGAGAGCGAGGGGGTATAAAACTCCAATTAACCCTTTGATTAGCTAGAAATTCTTACACATTTTTGTTGTGCTCATCAGACAACAGTAAATTTTGAAGCTCTGTAAGTTCACGGCTTGCGCCTACAAAATTGGTAGCATTATCAGAAATTAAGGTGCTGCATTTTCCACGACGAGCGAAGAATCTTGTTAAAGCGACGAGAAACGCTTCTGTAGTGAGATCACTCACCAATTCAAGATGTGCGGCTTTACTTGCAAGACATACGAAAACTGCTACATAGCATTTAATTTTATTGCGTTTTCGATGTCGTTTTTCCTTTACGAAAAAAGGGCCGCAATAGTCAACACCGGTGTGAACGAAAGGTCGGGTAAATTGGATTCGTTTCGCGGGTAGATTTCCCATGACGTAATTTACACTGGGAGGCTTGGCGCGAAAACACGGAACGCATTGGTGGATTACACGACGAGTTGTACTTTGACCGTCAATAGACCAATAACGTTCTCGAAATGCATATAAGGTCGCTTGAGATCCCGCGTGCTTGAGTCGTATGTGCTCATTACGTATAATAAAAGAAGTGATGTGATGGTTTCGTGGGAGGGATATAGGATGTTTTTCTTCAGGGGTTAGTTCAGAGTGAAACAGCCTGCCCCCTACCTTGAGGATCCCCTTATCTAAGAAAGGGTTAAGAGATAAAAGCCTGCTCTTATTGCTGATAGGTTTTTCGCGCTGTAAGCAGCCGATTTCGTGGGAATAGTCCCTTACTTGTGTTAACTGAATTATTCGATTCGTAGAGGCATCGAGTTCATCAACAGTCAGGTTATCGGTGCGCCTATCCTTACCCGTTACGCGTTATGAATGAAGCGAAGGCAAAACGCGGGAACTCTTTGCAGCTTTGGAAGGGAAGAATATTTTCCAAGTAGATTCCAATTAGAATTGGGAAAAACCAGGGAAGTTTCGACAAGAGTAGGAGTTCGCAATTCAGGGGTGCCTTTAAGCTGAATTTCGAATTTAGGCCACGCAATTTGGGACTGGACGAGCCAATCAGGACCGTGAGACCAGATGTTGGGCTGTAAGAATTCCTGAGGCATTTGTCCGCGAGAAACAAGGTCAGCGGGGTTATCAAGAGAAGGCACGTGTCTCCAGTCGAGAGATTGCGTGAGAGCCTGAATTTTAGTTACCCGGTTAGCGTAAAATGTTCGCAGCAGGTGGGGAGGCGTATTTATCCATTGAAGGCAAACCGTCGAATCTGACCAAAGGAAGGTACTGCTTAGTTCAATTTTCAAAGCTTGAATCACGATATTTTGTAATTTTGCGAACAAAAGAGCCGCACAAAGCTCTAACCACGCGATTGATACCGTTTTTACAGGGTGGAACCCTTGAGTTTGAGCATAGTAGATTTGCGTAGTACTGACCAGCATTATCGGTGCAACGAAAATAGATGCAAGCCCCGTAAGTCTTCTGACTTGCATCACAGAACCCGTGCAATTGAATCTCGGAAAATTGAGAACCCAACACGCATCGATTAAGGCGGGCATTATTTAGAAGCTCAAGTTGCGATATGTATTTGATCCAAAAGGTGTGGATATCAGGTGGTACTCCCTCGTCCCAGGTAACGTTCGCCTTCCATAGAAGTTGAATCATGAGCTTTGCCTGAACAATGACTGGACTAAGCAGACCCAAAGGATCGAAAAGTTTCGCTACCTGCGACAAAATAGATCGCTTAGAGAATCTTTTGTCACGATCGGGCCAATTCACAGTATAAAAAATAAAGTCATCACCCGAGTTCCAATGAATGCCAAGTGTTTTGATCGAGACAGATGAATCAAGTGCCATGTGAGCGTTTTCCCGATTATTCTGAAGGTCAAAGACAAGGGACGGATCGTTGGAAGCCCATTTTCGCAAATTAAAACCCCCCTTATGCAAAAGTTGAATAAGATCATTGCGGAGGAAATGGGCTTCTTCGCGCGTATTGACACCCGTTAGCAAGTCGTCGACGTAAAAATCTTGTTTCAAAACTGAGGCTGCCAACGGATGCGCTGAACCTTCATCGTGCGCTAATTGATGTAGGACACGAATAGAAAGAAAGGATGCGCATGCTGTACCATAAGTGATCGTGTTTAAAGTAAATATTTTCATCGGTTCGTCTGGATTCACGCGAAAAACAATCTTTTGATGAAGGGCGTCCTCAGGATGTACCTTTATTTGACGGTACATTTTTTCCATATCCGCGGTCAGAGCGAATTTTCGAGACCGAAATCAAATCAATTGCACAAAAAGATCATCCTGAAGAGTAGAGCCGACCATTAAAGCGTCATTTAGACAGACACTGGACGAGAATTTGGCAGAGCGGTCGAATACTACTCTTACTTTAGTAGTGAGGCTATCTTCCTTTATCACGGCGTGGTGGGGCAAATGAAATCCCTGAGGAAATTGCGAGAATGTCCTATTTGCTCTTTTTTTTCATTAAAGGGAAGTCTAACGACATACCGACCGTCAAAATCTCGAGTTGTATTTTTTACAAAGTGCTCTTCACAAGCGATTTCCTCACTGGAAAGAACCTTCGGAGAGGATACTTCCTCCAATTCCCAGAATTTAGTAAGATCTGAGTCTAAAAAAGGTTAGATTTGCATTATATTGCATTGGACTACTTGACGCTTAGATAAAGGTACCCCGTATATTTTTCCGGCGACTATCCAGCCTAAGTGAGTCTTCTGAAGGACGGCATCTGGATGATTTCTGGGCACTATTTGACCTACACTAAGCAGCTTATATAAGAGCCCTACGCCAATAATACCATCAATTCCGCCTGCCTTATCGAAATCAGGATCAGCTAAGGAAATATTCTTAGGAATTTGGAGAGATTCGCGATCAATTTTAATAGACGGAAATAAATAGTTCAATGCCTTTTTGATAAGAAATTCGACATTTTCTTTATACGTGTTGTATCGCGATCGGCTTGTCGCCGATACGGAATGGCGCACAGCAGTCGAAGTTGAGCCTAAAGTTAAAACTGTAAAGTCTACAGGCTTTTTACGTAAATTCATAAGGGAAGCAACCTTTTCCGTCAAATAATGAGATTGGGAGCCGTTATCCAGCAGTAGGCGGCATTGATGGGGGGCACCTTCCTTATTTATAATATCCACTATAGCAGTAGAAAACAGATTCTCTGACGTTAATTCATTTGTAAGGAAAGTGAGAGTAGAAGCTACCTGCGAAGAACTCGAGGCATTAACATTTTCCTCAGAAGTATTTTCAAAATGCAGAAGAGAATTATGTTTCTTTTGGCATTTCTTGCAGGGACCACCATTGCACTTGCTTGTGCGGAGAGTAGCTTTCAAACAATTTGAGCAAAGAGATTCCTTTTTACAAAATTTAAATCTTTCTGTCGGAGAAAGGTTCAAGAAGACTTCACACGAAAAAATGCTATGCTGCTCCCCGCAATGAGAACACGAATTTCGTGAACTGGCTGCTGCAAAAAGGTGCTGCGGCCGATTATTTGATCGTTAATGAGAAGTAGAATACCTTTCAGTTAAATGAACTGGCTTAGAACGCGATTGGGCCGATTTCGTATCATCTAATTGCGCTCTACGCTGTAAAAAGGCGATAATTTCTTGGAAAGTAGGGAGCTCTGATTCACAGGAACTTTCTTCACATTTCTCTAAAGTGACAGGGTTCATTTTATTTTGTATTAATACAAAAAGAAGGCTACCCCATTGATTGACTGATTCGTCGAGAATTTTAAGGGCTCTAACGTGCTTCTGCAAATTATTTAGTAGAGCTCTAATGGAAAAGTCTTCGGACATAGAAGGAATATTCGATATATCTTGAATATGCCTTTGACGTATCAATTTACGATTATCGTTAGTTTCCTTTACGATTTCCCACGCGACGGAGTAATTTTCCGCTGATAATTGTACTGACGATATAAGTTCCGCGGCTTCGCCCTTCAAGCAATCTCGCAAGTGTCTAAATTTTAGAATGGGTGATCGCTTTGCATTCTTGTCAATCATTCAGGAAAAAACGTCATGAAAACTGAGCCACGTGTCATACGATCTACTGAAAGACGGCAGTCCCAGCGAGGGAAGTTCAAAATTATCCGAAAGTTCATTTGGAACTGGATTTTCGACCGGAATACCGTTTTGAATGGATATTATTCCATTATTTATTGATTGAGCTGACGACATCGAAACCGCAGAGACGCGCGAGTAATTAGCTAAAAAATTTGCGGAAGAATTATAAGCCTCAAAGTACCTTTTGTCGAACTTATTTCTCGCTTCATCATCCAACCCTTCGTCCGTTAAGTTCCCCTCCCCGAAATCTTCTAATTCCAATTTCACTTTCTCGAAACTTTCTCGAGACTCATTCAGCTCAGCTGCATGCTTTGCTAACGACGGATATTGAGTCTCAGGACTGTAATTTTGGAGAATTTGTGCGAAAAGCGTTAATTTTCGTTTTATAATTCCACGTTCTTTTCTCAATATTTCTACTCTTGCTACGATTTCAACCATTTTAATGAATTAATTGAGAGTGAAGCATTTGCATACATAAAGAAAGAAGAAAAATAAAGAGGATGAGATTGCTGAACAATTAACTGACTTAGACGCTGATCTGATGTGACACGGCTAGTTGCTGATTGAGATGTTCTCTGCTAAGTTCCATGTGTAGAGGCGAAGAAAATCCTTGAGAATGTACAAATCGTTGATGATATCCAATAGAGCGAATGCCGCACAGAATCCAAATTGTTAGATATTCACTGCTGATGTCCAATAAGTGGTTACAGCACAGAATCTGAGGTGTGAAATACTCGCTGCTGATGGCCAATAAGTGGCTGCAGTAGAAGTCACAAAAAATTCTCACTAAGTTCTGATACAAACGATGTATTGTTCACAGTCCTATTCTCCGGATAAACACTGACCTTGCACTGGCACTTGCACAGAAAGCATTGAATTTATCGCGGTAAGAAAAAGTCAATTTTAGAGTAAATTTTATGTGCTGAATCACCGTAAAATATCCGTTCTCGAAGGATCAATTTTTTGTGCACTGAGCCTAAGTTGATGCGGTGTTCTTCGTACCCGATTTGAAGTTATATCAAAGCAGAAGTAGATAAAACAAAAATAAAAAACTTGTTGGGATAAGGTACATAAACGGTTATTTATTCGATATGATGAACATGAGGAAAAATGCAAGTGTCCGATATATAAATTGCAAACTTCTATGCATAGCTTGTTAGTTCTACCGAAGGCAAGTAATAACTGATCATGCGAATCGCACTTAGGCGGTACATGGAGGCTAAAGAGAGTTTTTGGTTTAAAATTTGCAAGGGAGGGTAAGTTGAGTGAAAGGGATAGCTAGAACAGTCCCCTTGTCAATGGAGGTGGATCGGGGGAGCTAGGTGGAGGCCCAAAGAGACCTTTGCGGAATTTCCCATAATTCGAGGACATAATGATGGGCTAGTTGACCTTCAATAAAACAATTAGTCGCAGTGGCGGTAGAGACTTGAAGGACAATAGCAGAAAAGCAAACTGAGCATAAACCTTAGGATTTGAAACTGGCAATCTCAGAGACAGATGTTGAAAGACATAAATGTATAAAAAAAATGGTTTGCTAGGAAAGTAAGGGTAAAACACGTTCCTAGCATAAATGGATATAATACAAATGAAATGCGGGTAAACGTCGTACGGAAGCTCATAGAGGAAGATTTTGAAATATACGAAATATAAAATAAGCCTAAAATATATAAAATAAGACTGAAATTGCAGTGAAAAATATAAAAGTAAAATCCTTACGTTCTGGACGTAATATAGATAATTGGAAACAATTACAGTTTTTTGAAGATAACAACATTTTTCATATTGAATAAAAATAATTACGCCCAAAAAAATTATTCTATATACAAATTTTTTACACATGCATAAAATATAAACTGTTCTGAAAAAATAGACAAGTTTTGATTGAGTAACTGAGAGAATTTTTCCTGAAGTTTGAAACTTTTTTGGAACAATTTTTTTCAATTTACTCTTATTTTTTGTCATTCGGCGTTCTAGACCATTTTCACAACGTTTTATATCAACGCAAAATGTACTTTTTTCCTGGTTATTTACAATTTTGTATGAAGGTGGAACTTAGACGTTTTTTTTCTACTGGAAAGTAAAAAGAAAGTGTTTCCAGGGTTGTTCAATATATAGTTTCTCGTCATTTTAAAACATCTCAAAAAATTTTATAAACCTATTTTTAAAAGATCTCTGCTTTTCTACCACTGACATAGTACAACCTCAGTTGCATAGCCAACCATCAGTCAGTGCTAGGCAATCTACCAGCTGTTGGTACTGGTGGGCAGTACTGGGCCAGTATTGCGCCGATGGTAAACTCCGACAAACAACCGACATTAGCCCAGGTCTTATATCTGAAAAATGCAAATAATAAAATATTTATTGTAGGAGAAGTATCGTTTTGGGGTGAAATCAATCATATTTCAGTTTGACAGCGATTGATTGATTTTTAGGGGTGGCCCGAGGGGCCTAAGTGTTATAATTTCAAAAGTCTGTTTTTTCGACCAGATAAAATCGCCATAGGGGTAAAGGGGCATTTTGCGCTCATTTGGGCGAAACTTTTGTCCGTTTTGGCATACCTATAGCGATTTTCGATATATGGAGCATGCGATTCTCGTGCGCCGCTGTATCACTGGGCCGCTCGGCGCAGCTCGAGTAGCGTGGTCTTTTCTATCGCCTCGGGATGAGTATCTACAAGAGAGGATGGAGTTCATGATTTCAGGTAGGTTGTGAATAATTTTTTATAAAGATACAGTGATCTTTGTAGTACATAATCATAGAAATGCAACATTATTCATTAAAATATTTGTTGTAAATTGTCACTTTCTTATAGTTGGGCAGAGTCTTCCTATGCTCTGAAACAGTCAGCATCAAGTCTTGAAAAGTATCCTTCTTCTTTGTGAGGTGTCTGTTAAAACCTTGCATTAGCTTGATAGATCGCTCCGAGTGGTCGTTAACAACTGAAAAACTATCAATGGCAGCTTTTGCCTGGATGTATCATGGTTGCTGACACCAGTGGCAAGCATTGAAGTCCACGAAATCACTGCTTAATCCCAATATTTTGAAAAAATTCATTGAGTTGAATGTTCCTAAAGTCAAAACTTGCACATATAATGGACTGCCGTTCAAGAGATCAAAAAATAATTAAATGTAATCAATGTAATATTCATTCCTAAATCTGAGAGTGCTATGTGATGAAAATCCTCAATTGTAAGTTCTCTGTTTTTACTATAGTTTTCATTCCCTGAATTGCTCTTGATTGATGCCACAAAAGCGTCTCTTTCTTCATCTGTCAACGCTTCACCGAAGCGCGCCGAAGCAATCAACTCCTAACTAACGTAGCAAGGATGTCCCTGGACTTTCCTCAAGGCAGCTGACGCGGCTAGTGCGTTACTTTCAGAAAAGGCGAAAAGCGACGTTACAAGTTCTTTGTCTGATTGGGGAACAACAGAAGGATCCATACACGAAAACCATGCCTTTAGGTTACAAAGAACGATGAAGAGACACACTTTCCATCGTCTCTCAGCTTCAGCTGCGGTCAGCTCAAACTGACACCTGAAAAGCCAAACTTTGATGCTATAGAGAACTTTCGCCATCGACCTTGCCGAGTGCATTGGTCGCGGGGCTCTAAACTTAACCCCTCCTGGTGGAGTACCACCTACGAAAATAATGGCGAACTACTTGAGCTACTGGAGCTCGCCATTATCATTTTAGGTGGTACTCTACCAAGGGTGGTCAAGTTTAGAGCCCCGGGACCAATGCACTTGGCAAGGTGGATGGCGAAAGCTCTCTATAGCATTAAAGTTTGGCTTTTCCGGCGTCAGTTTGGGCTGACCGCAGCTAAAGCTGAGGGACTATGGAAAGTGTTTCTCTTAATCGTTCTTTGTCACCTAAAGGTGTGGTTTTCGTATATGGATCCTGCTGCTGCTCCCCGATCAGACAAAGAACTTGTAGCGTCGCTTTTTAACTTTTCTGAATGTAACGCAGTAGCCGCGTCAGCTACCTTGAGGAAAGTCTAGGGACATTTTTGGTACGTAAGTGAGGAGTTAATTGCTTGGGAGATCTACGATGAAATGTTGACAGATGAAAAGAGAGACGATCTTGTGGCATCAATCAAACGCAATTCAGGAAATGAAAACTATAAGAAAAACAGAAATTACAATTGAGGATTTTCATCACACAGCACTCTCAGATTTAGGTATGAATATAACATTGACTACAATCAATTATTTCTTGATCTCTTGAACGGCAATCCATTATAGGTGCAAGTTTTGACTTTAGGAACTGTTAACTCAACGAATTTCTTAAAAATATCGGAGTTAAGCAGTGATTTCATGGACTTCAACGCTTGCCACTGGTCTCAGCAACCATCATACATCCAGGAAAAAGCTGCCATTGATAGTTTATCAATTGTTAATGACCACTCGGAGCGATCTATCAAGCTAATGCAAGATTTTAACTGACACCCCACAAAAAAGGAGGATACTTTTCAAAACCTAATGTTGACCGTTTCAGAGCATAGGACGACTCTGCCCAACTATAAGAAAGAGACAATTCACAACAAATATTTTGAAGAATAATGTTACATTTCTGTTAATATGTACCACAAAAACCACTGTATCTTAATAAAAAATTGTTCACAACCTACCTGAAATCATGAAGTCCGTCCTTTCTTCTAGATACCCATCTCGAGACGATAGAAAGGACCACGCTGCTGGAGCTGCTCCAAGCGGCTATATATATGCCAAAACGGGCAAAACTTTCGTCAGAATGGCCCCTTTACCCCTATGGCGATTTTATCCGGTCGAAAAAACAGACTTTTGAAATTATTGCACATACGCCCCTTGGGCTAACCCTAAAAATAAATCATTCGCTATCAAACTGAAATATTATTGATTTCACCCCAAAACGAAACGTTTCCTGCAATAAAGTTTTTACTATTCGCATTTTTCAGAAATGAGACCTGGGCTGACCAAAATTTCCATCTGGATTAGGT
The DNA here is from genome assembly GCA_032362435.1 of Melikaiella ostensackeni. Classification (NCBI taxonomy): domain Eukaryota; kingdom Metazoa; phylum Arthropoda; class Insecta; order Hymenoptera; family Cynipidae; genus Melikaiella; species Melikaiella ostensackeni. The sequence goes on from JAUMHM010025901.1 coordinate 9,469, forward strand.
TTTAGCACATATTTGTAAAAGGAACTTTTGAAAAAGTATTTTTACAAATCAGAATACATTTTGAAAACATTAAACATTAACAAAAGGAGGAACAGCACTTGGAAAATAAAATGAAAGCATGAAATCGAATATTGAATCTATTTAACAATTTCAACAAATAAAAATGTAAACATTGATGCAGGTGGTTCTTCCAGCCACCATCTTATTTTTGCGTTAATTTGAGATATAGCTAACAATTTTGCATTATTATTTATACGAATTTCTTTTTATATCAACCTTGAAAAATTTCTTCCACCGTTCACTATCACCGTTCGACACCTCCCTTTGCTGATTTCCGGTTTCATTTTATACTTTATAATGACATTTTTTGTGACCGATATTTCACATTTTTAATTATATTTTAAACACTACTGAACATTCTTTATCTTTCTGAACTTCCCAATCCCATCCCCACCCCAAATTTTATTTTCATATTACCCAATTTCTTTTTGAGAGTCAAAATCATACGTTATATCAGCGATGCCAAGAAACTCGCATGCGCTCCGTGTCCCGCCGCGCCACGCGACGCTGCGCGGAATGCTACATAGATTCAGAAAAAACCACCTAAGTCAAGTCAGGTGGTTTTTCTAGAGAACGGCTCAATTATGTATGAGATGAACAATCTTTATTGTTTATATTTCTTCGTATCTCGCATAGCTTCCAGAAAAATGGAATTTTTAATTTTTAATTACATTTTCGCGGATGAGACAAATACTATATGTGTTTTATCAAAAAACTGTTTGGATTAAATTTGTAGACTTTTTCGGGATAAACAATTTTTCTCATTTAGATTTTATCGCATCTTTCACAGCTTAGCTGAAAAATTATTGTTTTTATTGTTGATAACATTCTTCACGATTAAAACGAAAAACCATGTAATAAGAATTAAAAATGAATCAGTTACATGATAATGTAGGAACCTAGTACTCTTGAATATATAACCTGATAAACTTTATATTTTCAGAAAATAAATTTATTCCAAATTTAACATCTGTGAAAATGAATGTATCTTCTGAAAGTATGGAGTTTTTTCTGGGGTTTGTAATTTAGAGTGCCTGGAATAAAAAAGTACTGAGATTAGACCATGTAGAGAAAAAAGAAACTAACATCAATGAAGATTCGCGGTAGTAAATCGCGGCCAAATGAAAACCGTGAATATAGGTATTTTCTCGAACCATCAATGCACTTAGCCCCTTTTGTGGATTTCTCTGCCAATTCTTCATCAATTTGCTTAAAATAGTTTTGAATTAATGAGAAATTGACAAAAGATATCTTCTGTGCCTTCACATAATTAATTTTTAGAAATTGAACAAAGTAGATTCGAAAAACTTGAAATGTGTGTCATGTTTAACAGTTCAGTGTACATTAGGGTGGTTCTTATTTTAGGGTAGTTTTTTTTAGGAGAAAATACGTTCGTAGATTTTCTTTTCGGCATTCAGACAAAATTTACATATTATTTCTCAAGATATGATTGCACTCATTATGCGAAAAATTCAATTCCTAAAATTTAAACAGAACTGGAGTCAGCACTGTTCCATAAACATTGTGACAAAAATCAGGAGAATCTTTCGAATGAAATGTTTTATTAATAATTTACAATTTATTACATGAATTTAAATATTTGAAAAAATATCATATTTCCATCCAAAACGATGAATTCATTACATTTCACTCAAAAATATTTTCAATTACGACATTCAAAAATTTTGTGTAATTTAATACCTGCACAAAATTTTCGTAATTTTCATTAACTCTTTTCTCTTCTTCCTTTATTCAAAATACCCTCTGCTAGCATCTGAACTAAATCTTCGCGTGCCTAGATTCACGTGTTAATATTAATTGACTTTGCGATTGCGCACTTACAATATTTTTATTCTAACCAATAACTTTTTTTTACCAATAACCAGTATCTTTTAACGTCAAACTCAATAAATTTGGGTTTATTGAAAAAATTTGTTAATAAAAAATCCCTATATTTGTTCTTACAGAATCAGCAGATCAGTCATCTGGGGATCACAAAATGAAGAAACTTGATATGAAATATGGAATAGAATTTGATGATAAAATTTATCCTCACGGAACATATAATATGTATTATGGTAACTTAAAATCTAAAACACGATCTAAGACAAATATTAGAGAATTATTAAAAATAGCGCTCATAGTGCGCTTATAACACGTGTTCTTATTTTGATTGCCTAATTATCAAACTTAATTTCAAATTTAAATTAAAATTGATTTTTTTTTCATTTTCATTTTTATTCAGTTTTATCCCAACATGAATTAGAAGTACAAAAATAAACTAAAAAGTTAATTTCGGATTTTATATGGTAATAGGATATTCTTAAAAGACATTCTAGAATTCTGAGCCATAAATTCATTTTCAAAATTCGCCAACTTGCTGAATTTTGAATGTTTAAGTCAGGAAATTTTGAACATCGTTTTGAAATAGGTCTAATTTAAAGATTCTTTAATTTTTAACGTGTATAATTTAAAATAACGTATTTTTAATGTTTTTTTTAAATAGTTTAATCTCGAAGATTTACAATTGAAGTACCTGCAATTTTAAGGATGTCAAAATTAAAATTCTTCAATTTTGATGTTTTTGAAGAACAAAAGTCAAGAGTATTCGATTCTAAATCTTTGAAATAGAAGAAATTTCAAATGTAAATCATCAAGATTACAGAATTTTTAATTATAAAACTCGAAACCTGCATAATTATTAATTTTAAGTTTTTAAATTAAAAAACTCTTCAATTTTAAAGATTTAAAATTCAAAGTTCTACAATTCTGAAGAGGTAAAACTGAATATTGCTTGATTTTGAATGTTGATAGTATAGTATAATATAGTATAGTAATATATATATAGTAGGTATATAGAATTGCAAATTATTCAATTTTCAAGATTTATATTTTAAAGTTATGTAATTTTGAACGTTATTTTTAGAATATGTTGTTCAATTCTGAAGATTTACAATGGAAAATTCTTCAGTTTTGAATATTTGCAATTGAAGATTCTTAAATAATTAATGTGTACTAGGGTTGCGCTTATTTTCCAGTTTTGAATTTTTTGCAGCACCCTCCAGATTGGTTCTACTTCATACGTAAATAATTCCGGTAAAGTTCTAGCTGCATTAGATAAGGGGGAATGGTGTCCCGGGCTCTTGAATATTTCAAGTAATCATTTATATATACCAAAAATCGATTTTGTTTGATATCTTCTGAAATATTTATGCTATAAAAATACATCTCATATAAAAGTTATAGACCTCGTCAAGATGCATATTTCCTTTCTTTGACCTTTTCTCCATGCGAATAGGGATTTTCGAAAAAATTCAACAAAGAAACTCGGGGCGTTAGCTTTTTGGATTTATTTTCGAAAACCGTTCGTTGTAAGAAAAAAAGTTATGAATAATAAAATATGCTCCTCCGCTAGACCTATAACTTTCGTAGGAAATACATTCGCAAACATGTGCGTTAAGTAATATTTTTTGTCTTATTTGTCAATACGTCACCGATAACGCATTCGCAAGAATTAATACAACATCCACTGCTTCTTAAAATATACGTTTCCTTTCAATTTGTTACAATTTATAACAATATTATTACGTAGTAAAAAAAATTAATCCGATACGAAAGTTCCTGAGATGTTAAAAGAATTACCTATTTCGAATTATATCTCTAGATCGAATTACAAATTATTTGTATATCTAACTGCATTCCTTGAGATCTTAGTTAGTAATTGTTACTATTTACTTACATTTTCACTACAGGAACAGAATTCAGTACCCTCTCTAACTAACCTCGAACTGTTGACAGATTTTCGTATTTCACAATGGGGAAAAAAGAAGCAAATATCCGTCTAACCCCAAGTCTCATATTTAATTATCCTGAAATAATTTACAATTGAGAATAATGAAAATTTAATTTTTCGAGCCAAAAATCGGATATTAAAGGAAAATATAGTATAGTGTCAATATAGTGTCTTCGTACATTCCTCTAAAAAATTCAACAAAAAAAGCTTTTATGTAAGACAAGTGCTATTTTGAAAACTGGATGACACAATTACGGATTCTACTTTTCTAAAAACACTCGTACTGACTTTACTTTGTTAAAAAATGTTGTTAACATATTTGAATACATAATTTTTAAATACATATGCAGCTTTGATCTTACAAATTCATGTTCTTTACGGATGTTTTGCATTGCAAATGTGTTTGATGGTCAAAATGTACAAAAGCTTTTATGATGGCTATGTGAACTATATATCGTTGATATGGCCATGATACATTCAACACATTAATACACAAACTGACTTATAAACCCATTAGAAGATACATACTTTCTATCCTAACCATATTCACTAAGCAAAACTCTTCACGAGGGTCCATGAGTATCCAAAATCTTTCGTTTCAGGCGTCACTTTTCTTCTTATAAACAATTATCCTACACACATGCCTATCCTTGCATACATCTTTTGCTTCCTTAACATCCATACGTCTTTCCATACAATCCCTTGTCTTTCTACGAGTCTTATTATTTCTTCACTTTAGAATCTCATTCACGCATTCCAACCATTCTTTCTTTGGTCTACCTCTGGGTAAGCTACCACTCACCTTACCCAGAAAAACTTGCTTCGTTAAACGTCCTTAACTCATTCTCTCAACATGACCAAACCATCTTATCAAATTTCTTTCACTTTTGTCAATCGATGTTTCATGTACACCACACTCTTTAAGAATCCAATCATTAGTGAGTTTGTCCAATAGCATTTTACCGCATATATTCCGCAGGAATTGCATGGCAACCGCATTCACTTTACTCATATCCTTTTCTTGATACATCCAGGTCTCGATGTCATACAGTACAGTGGGTGCAAACACAGAATTATATATTGCATTTTAAACTTTATTCATTATATTTCTACTTCCAGTAATGGATTGCACACTACCGACATTCAGGCGTCTGTATATCTCTGCGTCTATCTTTCCGTCAGCAGTAAATGAACTTCGAACATCAACGAAAATTATCAACTTGTTCTATCTTCTCTTCGTTTGAGGCAATATCGCATACTGCTTTCTCACTCCTTCTTTCAAACACGATAATTTTTGTTTCATTCACGTTAATCTCAAGAGCTTTATTCTTCATGCTTGAATCCAGTCTGCTCATCATTCTCTGCAAATCGTCAACTGATTCTGCCGTAATAATCTTATGATTTGCAAACGCTATTCCACGCACTTTTGCTGTCCCGAGATGAACACTTTCTTCGTCGAAGAGAGACATTCTTAGACATTTGTCCATGTATATATTAAACACCCAGGAGGTCATAACGCAGCCTTGTCTAACGCCCTGTTTGATAACAAACCAATCGCTTGGTTGTCAGAAGACTTTTTTGTTTACTCTCAAACTTTTTTCCGAAATCTGTCTGAAGCTAAATATCTGATTCGCGCATGATCTCCCTGGCATAAAGCAACATTGGACTTCCCAGATCCTTTTCGTATTATTCGCATGACCTACCGATAAGTATATTGGTAAATAATTTGCCCACGGTACTCATAAGGCTAATCGCTCTATAATTAGTACAGTCACCTTCATCACCCTTTCCCTTGCAGTGAGAAAAGATAATCGCCTTTCTTCAATCATTTGGAGCTTCACTGTTCTTAGCACACATATTCATCAATTCGCTCAGTCACACAAAACAAATATCCATCACTGCTCGTAAGCATTTCAGCGGTAATGCCATCCACACCAGCAACCTTACCATTCTTCAGGTTCCTAATCGCGAATATAATTTTGCGGATATCGATTCTTAAATTGTTACCTATAACGGGATTGTCTGGCGTATCCTCTTCTGTGTCACAGTTGTTAGAACATCAGCATTCTTAACTCTAACTAACTTACTGCTAGCACCTCGTTTCCTAATCTTCTCAACCCAGTTTCAAAATAATTTATTACTTTCTTTGAAATCATTTTGCATTTTTTTTATCTTCTTTCTCTTCGATTTCAGCTTTGCTTTCTTCGAATAGTATTTTTGTACTCTTGTAGTACGCTTGCTTTCTTTTGTTAATAGCCACGCGGATTTCATTATTCCACATCTCCAGTCTTGCTCCCTACAACCACAGCACCGCACACTTCAGATGCACTCTTGAAGATGCTATTCCGTAATATTATCCAGGCAACCTCTACATTTTTATTGCCTGATTTCGTCTTCAGGTCTTCTCTATTGTGTCCTAGATATTTATTATATTTATTCAGTTTTTCACGATATACGATTTGTACTTCTGGTTTCTGTAAATTCTCTATTTTAACTCGCATCTGCTTCGTCTTATTATAAATTCTTCTTCTCTTTCAGCCTTGATCTAGGTTCATTTATAGAACTATGATTCAGTGATCCATTCTACATTCAATACCTGTCATAACCCTCATATCTCTTACTAGCCCTCTCAGTCTCTCATCAGCTACAAGAAAATCAATCATACTGTGGCTTTCGCCTCTGAATCAAGTATACATGTGAATAATTTTATGTCTGGACCAAGTATTTGCAATAAACTTTACCTTACTTTACTTTACCTAAACCTTATTCTAAGCATAAGCTAATCATTTTTTCGCCGTTACCGATCGTTTTTGGGACTCCGTGATGACCAAGTACCCTGTCCGTACCTACCCGTTGAACACCTACCCAGCCATTCATATCTCCGAGTAGAATGATTTTTTCCCCAGGATCACAAGTACCTAGAATCTCATTTAACGAGTCTTAGAAGGTATGTTTTACATCACTACTGTCACCATCAACTGCAGCGTAGCATGCTCTAATAAATAGCCTTCTGATTTCAACTTTTATTCCAATCCATGATAATCTAGGAGTTAAAAATTCATGCTTTTTGACATGCTTTTTTGCTGTCTTATTTATAATCAGACCGCCTACTTGGCTTCTTTGTGATTCATTATCTACTCCTGAC
>JAUMHM010025945.1:0-11446 GCA_032362435.1 Melikaiella ostensackeni
AATCCGGATTTGCCTATTTTTCTTTGAAGTTTTAAAATATAACATTTTCATTTAAACTTTATATCTCCGTTTTATTATTTCAAATATTCCCGGGTTTATTCCAATAATTTAACCCACAGCACGAACCACCAATGAAGGAGTTTCGCATCCACTGGACTTGCGCTAAACGTAACACAGATGCGCTCACTACGCCCTCTTCCTGCTCAAACTAAGTGAAGTCCCGCGAAATATGAATATTTTAAAATCTCAATTCTACAGTATTTCTAAACAAAAAATATCGAATTCCGTAGAGAACTTCCACCAGAACATCATTTTGAATAGTAAATTTTGATTTGTAAAACTCTGGCTAAAATTCGTGCCCAAACTTTGAATGCGTTTTTCTCGAAACCATGTGTTTTGCCACTGCGGCAGATGTTTTTCGAAAACCACTCACCCGATTTGTTTCAAATTTCATGAGTGTATTTTTAGATAAATGATCCCTCGTTGCACACGGAAATTTATTATTTATTTCATAACTTCCAGAGGAAAAAATTATTGGAAATTGAAATGAATGCAGAAAAAACAACAAAAAAAGATCGTCATTTTGTCAACAATGAAAAAAAGTCCCCTTGTACGTCGATAGCCAGTCTACTCGTGTTTATTAATCTTATTCGGCTTTCTGTTTCAGATGAATACAGCGACTTTTAGCTCTGCCGCAGTCCAAAAAACACGAAATTTTGTTCGTTAACTATGTCAACAATTTCTATTATTGCAGAAAAATTTTTATACAAAACTTGTAGAAATAACTTTTCTCAACAAAAAAGGTAAAGAAAACCTAAATCCGTTGACAACTTTTTGAAATATTGAATTCCAAAAATTCTGAATTTCACAATGGTGTAGTCCCTTAAAGTACAACATGCATTCCTTTTGAATATCAATTCGTTTGAAGCAAACTGTTTATGAATAATGCTAACAAATGTTATGTTTCCGCTAAATTCATGAATTTTCTTGTTTCAAAAACATGCATATTATATTAAGTAAGATAACAATGAAGGCAAGTACATGGATTTATTTGGATCGAAAAACAATACGTTAGAGTTTGTTTTACTTGTCATATCAGCATCATACTCCTGATCCAATATTTTATTCAACTTCACACAAATATAATGGGAGAAATCAATTCAATAGTTATTGGCTGAAAACCTATACTCGTATATTCTTGATCGAAGTATTTTATAATTATCTCGATTCAAGGAAATCCGCCCCTCGTACTCAGATTATACCGTCTTCTTCCATAAATCGCCCAAATACGTTGTCCTTCAAAGCAAATAAGACGACAAGTATCTCACCGATTTGGCAAAAAAAGGTTGGACAAAGTTATGAGCATTTGAATAGTCGAATTCAATTTACTCAAAAACCCAAATGTTTTGTTTCTCTAGATTTGTACTGAATTCGTTCTACTGTAAATAGTATATTCCACGACAGCTTGCCTTGTGCCCGCGAAAGGAGAGGAGAGAGAAGTTTGTTTTGTTTGAGAAACGAAAATTTACGTTTTTTGGCAAAACGACACAAGATACAAAAAAGTTGAAAGAACAAAATTGTATGTCAAAAATGTTCTAAAATACATCTGTTGACACTTTCTCCTATCTAGCGTTAATTTCGAGATTTTTCCTAACACGTATATTTAGAAATATTTTTCAAGAACCTTTTTGGAGTCACCATTTTTTTCGTTTGACTTTTTTCGTACCATGTGTCGTTTTGTCAGAAAACTTAAATCTCCGTTTGTCAGGCAAGAAAAAATTCTCTTGTCTCCAAGGCGCGGGCACGAAGCATAGTATCATGTATTATATTCTTCATAGTAGGACGAGTCCAGAAAAAAATCTGGAGAAAAAAACGCTGGGGATTTTGAGCCAAATTCCGTCATGTGATTCATTGCACATTTTTTTCCGTGTGTGCGTTTGTGTTTTACGGAATTTCCTGGTATTTCTGTGAGTGTACACATTAAAGCGACTATTTTTATCTTGAACAAAATAAGCTGAAATATATCAAGTGTTTCAATTATTGTTATCTTTTCATTTCGAAGCAATACTCGCATTCAGGAAATTTTTTTTTTGCTTTAACAAAACTTTCTGGTTGAATGTACAAAATACTTTGAGAAAGTGTTTTATTATGAACAAGCACAGGATTCGGTTCATTCAACCAAAATATTTTGCTAAAAGCATTTGGAAGCGATGGATGCATGCATACTTGTTACTGATGAAAGCAAGTGATTTTAGTAACCACTGCTATCCTTGTCTATTTATAGTCCAGTCAAACAAATGTTAATTTACAAAACTCACAATTTCAATTAAAAACGCACGAATTAACTAACTAATTATAAGTTAACAAACTGATTTCAATATTCACAAAATACAAAAACAAATGTCAAAAGATGCTAATTTAGCATTTATGCTGAAGCTCGAAGCTACTATCAATTTTTTGACTAAAATGTTTGTAGGGGTGAGCTATTGCATGGATGAACAAATGAAGGATGTTCTAGGTTCACCGTCAAGTTGAAAATTACTTTATCCTTAATTTGATTTATAAATGTGAGAAAAAAAGCTTTTTGCATGTTGCAACATATTTTAGAAGAGAAACCTGAATGTGAACAATGGAAAAATAGTTGGCATCATAAGTGTTTGTTTGCATGTAGTTATTTGCATGTTTGTGTTTCTTCTTCTGCTTCGGGCAAAAGTCGTAATTCTTATTTAATTTCGATTTATAATAGCTCATTTTATTCCTTCCAAGGTCTCTTCTAATTCTATTCGATACTTTGTTATGGAAATTATTTCGTTCAGAAATTGTACGTGAAATTATTTTTAGTTAGTCATTGTTTGAATTATACAGCTTTCTAAATGATATTTATCAAAAACATGTGGAATAGTGTTGTGAAAAACCCAGTGAGATTTCTGTACATTGAAATTGAATAAAAATTGAGACTTTTGCCTAAAACGGAAGAAAAAAGACAAATATGCAAACAAATATAATTAGGTAAACAACACGTGCTTGACTATTTTTTTATTATTCACGCTAAGGGCTCTCTTCTAAAATTTGTTGAAAGAATCAATAAGCCTTTTGTGTCAATTTTATAAATGAAGTTGAAGTTTAAGTAATTCTGACCTTGTTTATACACCTAGGAAATCCTGAAGGCCTAATTCGGAAAGTAGTTAAGATATTTTATTGTCTTTTATCTCATTTTGCAACTCACATGTGAGACTGTACTTTCGTTTAAATTATAATTTGAAAATTAAATAAGAACAATATATAGGGCAATGTTATTTTGTTAATACATGAATATTTAGGTTTAATCTTAAACCATCAGTAGCTGAATATACGAGTATAATTTTCCTTCACCATGAGCTACACAAAATGTTCGATATCTTGTTTTAATTTTAATTCAATAGTTTTAATTTGAATGATTCCAGATAGGAATTAAATATACCACAATTATAATACACTTTAAATTATAGATATTGTTATATTTACCAACATGACTAGTGAAAATCACTAAGGTGAAACACAAAATTCCAATCACAGTTCTCATTTTCTTGAAATGAAGCTAAGTCACTTATGGAAAATTTAGATACGAGTGTAATTAATGAATATTCTTCGAAATGTTTCAATGTTTCATATACATATGTACTAGCTGTTATCTCATTTGTCCTTCTGCATAATTTATATTTTATAATGTCACGTTACGATCATTAGCTATATAAGTGTAAATTTTCATATATTTGCAGAGAACACCGACTTTAGAAAAAATTTAAGCCTCATTTTCAAATTCAGTGTTTAACAACATTCAACGAAAACCTCTTCTCTTCGAATTAATTTTTCAAAATTATAAACGATTTTTGAATCCAAGGAAATTAAAAATCGTTCAAGTTTGAAAAATGTAAAGCTGAAACTATTTAAAATTGTCTAAATTTGAATTGAAGAGGTTTGAAGTGAGAAAATTTCCCATTTCAAGATAAGGGATAGTACGATTTGTAAATAAAATATAATTCATTTTCTGGTTAACAATTCTTCCTTCTTTATAAAATATACCATTTTATTTTCTAATGACAAGATAATTAAATGTCTCCAATGGAATTATTATGCAGTTCTCAAGGACTTTAATTTCAAATTCTTCAAAAATGCAACGATTTCATTTGGAAATTGCACTATTTAAAAAAAATACAAATTTATGAATATACTAAAATCTCTAAACCTTGAGAGAGGGTCTCGATTTTTGAACTAGCGCTGGCATGGGAGATCTTTTTATTTCAACCCCTTTTTTTGATGATTTTGAAAACTTTAACATGAAGAGTATCAACAATAATGCTAGCGTGTAACTGGTATGGTATGTTGGTATTCAACCAACTTCATTAGAAATTCAAATGAACCACATTAACATAAGTCATACAATGAGAATTTTGGAGATATGAAAAAGAAAACACTTCTACAAATTCCCACGAAAGAGTGGAAAGGGGGAGAGGATCATTAGTACATGTAAATGAAAAGGAAAAATCAAGATTGAAGACTTTTATTTACTTGGCATTGTTTTGAATCACTTTTCAAGAATTAAAAATTGTCATTTATTCATCTTGCACCTTGCCTAAGGCTTTATACCTTGAAGGGCCTAGGGGCTTTAATTCGATACCCTGGTAGGTTGCACGGGAGGACCTGAGGTTTTGGGCGGTATAAGTTATGAAGGTATGGGGCAGTTCCTGAAACAGCGGTAGTTCACAAAAGGTGGTATCTCAATTCCAGTTAGCAAAAGGTCGCATCTGAGGATGGAGGGAAGGAGATGGTATTTAGGGAGACCACTATAAATGATAGTGACTGGGGATTCCACTCTAGAAGGCCCACTTTGAAGGCCCTCGCAGAAGGCTCTAGAAATCCTAGTAGGAGGCTCTGTAGCCCTTCGTGGGAAGCTCTGGAGGCCCTCGTTGGAATCTCTGAAGGCTTTCGTGCGGGGCTCTAGCGGCCCCCGCGTGAGGCTCTGGAGGCCGTCGTGAAAGGCTCTGGAGGCCTTCGTGGGAGGATCTGGAGGCCCTCGTAGGCGGCTTTGGTTAAAGTTTGAAAAGTGCACAATTCAGAACATGATTTTTTCAAATATTGTATAATTTCTCATGTAGATTACCAAGTTTCCCTATTCTGGGACCTCCTGACATTTTTCATGTTTTTTATTCTTAAGATTTCAAATTTGAAAGTAGACCATTCGAAACGCGTTTCATTACAAATTGTTTGATTTTCAATATTTCCATTTGAAATTGTTCATTCTATTACATGAAACGCACTCAAAACATTTAAGTTATTGAATTTTGAGCGGCAAATTACTGTTTTTGGGGAATTGCTGCAAATTGTCGGAAATTTGTGAAAACCTTGGGAAATTTATAGAAATTCGTGGGAAATTGGGAATTTATGAAAATTTTTGACAAGTTTGGGAAATTCATGAAAATTTATGGGAATGTTCAGAAATTCATGAAAATCTTTAGAGTTTCAAGAATACGTGGAAATTTTTGAAAGTTTAGGAAATTAATAGAAATCTATGAAAATCCTTACAATTTTTCTGAAATTTTTTAATTTAGTGTGAATTTTAAAAGTTTCATAAATTGATGGAAATTCATGGAAATCTTTGAAGTTTTTGTGAGTCTTGAAAATTTTTTGAAGGCAGTGGACATTTATGAAAGTTCCAAAGCTCGTCAAGTTTGTTTAGGGTTGGGAATTTTACCACAGTTTTGCATGAATGGAGACTGGGTGTTTGGAATGCTAGAGGTGTAAATAATCTTGAGGAAAAGGGACCTGCTTGTTACAATGCGCGTAAAAAAGAATGATATTTTATGTCTACACTAAACAAAGAAGTAGGGATGTGAGATAACAAAGATAAAAACTGGACTGGAACTTTGACCACGAGTAGATAATAAATCACATGATAGCCAAGAATTCGTTCTGATTATGAATAAGAGAGCAAAACAGCATGTAACGAGTATGAATCTGTAACTGATAGATTATCATGGGTGAGCATAAAAGTGGGAATCAGTCTATTTATTATAGCCTGCTATGCTCCAGCTGACGGTGATAGTAGTGATGTGAAATATATCATCTGGGACTCGTAGAATGGTATCATAGGTACATCCAGTCCTAAAGAGAGAATCATTCTACTCGTGGATATGAATAGTTGGATTTGTGTGCAACGCAAATGTACCGACAGGGTACTTGGTTATTTCGAAGACCTAAGAGCGAACGGTAACGGGGAGAAATTGATTCGCTCATGCTTAGAAAAAGGCTTGTTTATTACAAATACTTGGCAGAGACATAAAATGAACCACATGTACACTTGGTACAGTGGCGAAAGCCATAGTATGATTGACTTTGTTGTACTGGATGAAAGACTGAAAGGGCTAGTAAGAGATACAAGGGTTCCGAGAATTTCTCAATGTGTAACGGATCACTACATTATAGCTTCCAAAATGAACCCAGGTCAAGAATGCAGGAGAAAAAGAATCAATAATAACTCGAAAAAGATAGGAATTAAGAAAGAGAATTTTGCAGAAGCCAGAAGTACGAATGGTATATCGTGAAAGCTGAATAAATACATAGGTCATCAAAGAGAAGACTGGAAGACAGAATTAGTTAATATAAATATAGAGGACACATGAGTAATACTACAGGATAACATTTTCAATAGTGCATCTGAAGTGTGCGATACTGCAGTTGTAGGAAGAAAGACTGGAGATGCTTGGTAGAATGATGAAATCTAAATCCGAATAACTAAAGGAAGGATCCGGGAAGTCCAGTGTGTTTTATCGCAGGGAGATCATGTATGCATCAAATATTCAACTTGAGACAAATCATAGAAAAAAGTTTGAGAGGAGAAAAAACGTCTTCTGCACATTTGTTGATCTGGAAAAAGGTTTCGATCAGGTGGATAGAACCATGGTTTGGGAAGTCCTGGAACAGTATCGAATGAATGATCAGCTTCTAAAACCAATAAAAGATATACAAAATGGTAGTAAAACGAGCGTAAGAGTGAATTAACAACTGAGCGACTGGTTTGGTATAAAGCATGGCGTTAGGCAAGACTGCGTTATGTCCTTCTGAATGTGCAATATTTATGAACAAATTTCTATAAACGGCTCTTTCAAACGAAGAAGATGTTGGTCTCGGGACAGTGAAAGTGCGTGGACTGGCATTTGCAGATGATAAGATACGGCAGAATCAGTCGATGATTTTAAGAGGAAGTTGAGCAGAGAAAATACCAATATGAGGAGTTCGGATCTTAAGATTAATGTGAATGAAACAAAAATTATTGTATCTGAGAGAAGAGATGAGAAAGAAGTATGCGACATTGCCTCGAACGAAGAGAGAATAGAACTATTCGATGATTTGTATGAGAATTGTTCAAACGTCAAATTTTTACAAAAGAACGATTGTAGATCGAAAAATTCGTATTTGCAAATAGAAGGTGGATGGACCGTCAGACGTTTGATGAGGGCTCATTTCAGATATCATTCTAATCTATAAACATCATTTTGTATACACATTCACGATATCTGTTACCGGAAACAAACAGCCCACGCGAATATGAGGAAGGTTTTTGTAATTTGCAGTTTTTTGTTAATTACCATAGTGGCTCTACCTTCATTTACTCAAGGTTCAATATTCTTGCTAAAAATTGTTGACTGCATGATCACGTGAAAAAAAATACGTAGAATTATTTGGATTTGAGTGATTATCTCAGATTGCTTGTTCAAATTTTTAAGAATCAACAAAACGATTTTTGTAATCAAATAAACAGAGGAACCTGCAAAATTTATATTGCAAATGGCTTGCCGTGGACGTATCCAATCTTGTAGTTGTATTTTGTGTTTGGGGGAAGAAGGGTTATCTCAATTTAAACGACATTGAATACCAAATGAATATACTGAAATTAAAAATATACTTTATATTATAGATATTGCAATACTTACTAACAGGATTAGTGAAATTCACTAAGGTGAAATACAAGCTTCCAATTACGGTCCTTGTTTTCTTGAAATGAAGCCAAGCCACTTGAGAAGAATTTAGATGCGAATTTTCACCATATTACGAAGATAAAATATAATAGTTCTCTGTTATTTTACATGGAAAATGTAACGCTCTTATTATCCTTACACAGAACCGTTCTATTTATGTTCATTATATAATTGATAAAAAATTATAATTTCAAGTTACCCCAAACTTCTCAGTAAAAGCTGTGTCAATTATTCAACAGGGGCTTACGTTTCACAAATTTTAATGTAAGGTTCATCAAAAACAAGATATTTGAAAAGAAAGCTTGATGTTCAATGAAAAGTGTTTCGTTTGGTACGCCAAAACTTGGATCTTAATAATGCTAGAACATCGTTTTCTTATATTTGTATTGAATTGCGTCTACTTCTATATATGGAAAACTTTCACCTTAAATGCGTATGAAAGGAGATATTTCACAAAAATGAAAATAAAAATATTCTTTAAACTGAAAACTGGCTTCTAAAGTTCGTATCTCTTGAACTATTAGCGATGAAACATTCTTTTTGTTTTAAAATTTACGGATAGTGTTATAAGCTTCAATCTCTATTTTTTAGGTGATAAATGCTCTAAAATGGAGAATTTATCGAAAAGTTCCACTTTTTTTACTTCTTTTCGGTATTTTCGAGGGATTCAAGATATCGCGTGACGTTGAACACGTGAAATTAATTTAAAAATGAAAAAGGAATAAGTTTCAGCAAATAAAGTTTCACTTTTCATCGGCTTCTACGAAAATATACCGAAAAATTCAAGAAGAAAAATGTAAAAAAATAGTGTTTTCTAAAATGAGCTCATACGATTTTTATTTACATTTCAGATGTGAAAAACTCGGATTCATCTTTAAAATCTAGTCAGAAAGAAACTGAGATGTGCAAACCTTTTTAAGTGAAAGTTAGTCCAAGCTAGGCGTGTTTCCGGTTAGTCATACAGAAAATTTCGTAATACTAGACAGTTCCTATTTGAAGGTGATTCTCGATTCACTCTCTAATAAACATCCACAACGAATACCTTACACAATAGTACAGCCCTGTATAAATCCGATCAGCGCCTTTAGAATTTGAAAGCAAACAAACAAAGCCAAGAAAGAGTTGAATATAATTCAATTCGTATATATTAGTATAGATGTACATGGTTTTCCATCAACGTGTACAAATATTCGATGTTTTCTTGATGTCAAACGTAGCCTTTCAGCCGCATGCTCTGGTTTGAAAAAAATCTTGAGGAGGTAGTATTTTCAAAACTATGATGTAATAAGTAGTTCTAAGAAGGTATTGAATTACTGTCTCTCTACTCCTAAAAGCCATCTTTCATAGGCCGTTATATAGTTGCTGACACTGGAGAAGAGCTGCAGCTGTAGTCTGCTGAAATGGATATAGACAATATTTCGTTATCTCTTTGAAATATTTTCCGAGATATGAAATATGTTTTAAATATGTTTAAAGTGCGTTTCTTTTACAATTGTAGAATTACGTATGACATTACCTAACATCCGGTACACTTGCAATCGTGACGCTGAGAGCAGAAACCAGTGTCTTTGCATTCTGCCTTACACTTAGCAGCACAGACGGCGTCATCCCGCGGTGCTATACATGCACGATCATATGTTTTTGAGCGACATTCACCCATTGTGGTTTTGGTGCCGAAAGCCATAATGATAAATGCCAGCACTACAAGTACAAATATTCCCTTCATTCTTGAGGTCACTTTACAATGGTACTGCTCCTTATCTGAAAAACGATGGTGATACTATTATGCAATATGATTTTTTACCAACATATATACATATACAGTAGGGTAGTCTGATTTTCTTTATTATAGAGATTAAAAAAGGTTTACTAAACAGTTTTGAGTGAAGATACATGGTCTCTTTTCAAGACCAAAAACAGACTTACGGTATTCTTTCAAGAAAAAAGTGAACTTATATCTGGCTTTGAAACTGTATATTGCATATGAATTATTATATATGACATACTCTACAATTTTTTTCACATCATATCAATTCAGCCTGTATTAAAACTTATTCATTATCCTTATGCAATATCGACGTGGAGCAGTATGGAATGGAGGCGTAGATACTTTTTATATATATGTATGTACATATTTCGGTTCGCTTCGGTTCCATTGGAATCAAGCTGGAGGGCCTACGACGAAGCCACCGGACCCATCCTCAGGTTGATGATAGAGGATTCCTGTACGAAGGGCTTTTGCTGAATAGGGTTAGGTAACTTGATAAGCAGTCGCGGACGATTGTCCAGGGATGGTCCTAGTGTATGCAGCCTTACCTTTGCATGCGGGGCTCTGCAAGGGTGTGCGAACCCTTCTCCTAGCTGTACATGGGAACAACTACGACAATACCCAAACCAGTTGTGAATGCGGTTCAAGATGATCAAACGTCCAGAGCAACTGACAGTGGGTTGGCAAACAGTGCCGATCGACCCCAAGATTTGGCAGCAATGGACGCCGCCCTACCCATTAAAAAAAGACACTGTAAGAAACATTGATTTCAAAAAGCTCTATGAGAACCTCATGACGTCTGAGGAGGAATGTCCGCCAATCACTGCCGAGGGGATAAGAGAAGCACTGAGGGGCACGAAGAACTTTCCCGCTGCTAAACCAGATAGTATCAGGGATTTTGATGGAAAAAGTTTACTTCCTCACACCAAGACCAGGCCTAGAGCTTCACATCATATATAAAGAGAAAGACGCCCATTTCACAGTTCAACCCAAGGAACCAAAAGCCAATAACTTCTCTGAATACGCTATATAAGATATTTACAACTGTCTTGAACGACAGGATTGTTCGGACAATTTGACCTGTGTGGAGACAGACTTAAGAGCACCGTGGATCAAAAAAAGGTGTAGCGGACCGTCGAGAGAACCCACTAATCCAAAGGAGTGTCTGCAAAGACTGCATTCTACAAGCTCAATCTGTCTCGTCTGGGAAATATTGTGTGACAACTAACAGAGTTACATTCTAGAGCAGGGTGACATCAGGAGCCCTCTTCTCTCGAGCATCACACTTTTGCCACTATCTCTCGCACTGCGCAATTTTCGTGTGTAACACTCCGGCAAGCCTCGTTTTCGCGAGCATAAAATCACTCATGTAGGTTACACGGATGACCTAAAGATCTATGCTTCTGGAGCAGAGCAGCTTGAGCATGCAGTCAGAATCGTCGAGGGATACACAGCAGAAATCGATCTGGACGTTGCATTAGATAAGTGTGCAAAGAATCACCTGAAGCGAGGACATATGAGATCCTCCGAGCCGCATTCAGGATATAACATTAATGTTGGAGGTTCTCCAAAGCAGATACGAGCATTTCCTTTGACAGATTTGGTCTTTCAACCTGTCAGTGTTTAACGGTTTATCTGCGACTTACCTGCTGGGGGGGGGGGG